>NW_019379918.1:66386-83221 GCF_000648655.2 Copidosoma floridanum
TATATATATATATACACCAAATGGTTCTTGCGATATAAGGTCGATAAATTTGAATTAATCTGACGAGTTGAAATAAGTAGTCAGACAATTTTAACATTATTATTATTATTATAGTTTCAATAAGTAGTCAGATAACTTAAACACAATTATTATAGTCCCCATTCTATAAATATCATACAAATTTTAACACAGGTTCTGGATTAAAGGCATTATAAGTTGGAGTGGATGTTTAATGTAGCTGCTTAGTGGATTATGCCTATGATACAAGGTATTTTATTATTTTATGACTACTGCCGAAAAACCTAACTTATAGTTAATCAAAAAATATGCTGTAGCTATGACATATTCACTGATGACATCATTTTCCAGGATCTATTTTTTAATTTTTTTGTAAACCTCGTACGTTACAAAATTTTTTGTTTATCTCTGTAGTTTTTATGGATTTGGTAAAAGTGCCCTCTCAATTCAGTAACATTGATTTTATTATCCTTATGTTTTAGGGAGCAAATATATTGTTTTTATAACCCTAACTACATGCTTTTCCTCATTTAAATGATCAAACTTGCTTGAAAAAAACTGCCTACAATGTTCTAAATTAACCGCTCACATTGACCAAATCATTAAAATATATAACCAATACTCTACTTATGACTCGTACTCAAGCAAAAGTATGCAGCTTTCGAAATTATAAATAAATCATGCCAAATTTTGTCATCAGTGTATGTATTACAGCTACCGTTTATGCTTTGATTTACGATACTTAGATTTTTTGGCAATAGTCAAAAAATTATAAAATACCATGTATTATATACATAATCCACTACGCAGCTACTTTGAACATTCAACCTGATTAAAAATGCTTAAAGCGCAGAAGCTTTGTTAAAATTTTCATTATATTTATAGAATAGGGACTACAATAATTATGTAAGAGTTATCCGATTACTTATTTTAACTCGTTAGATCGATTTTATCTAATCGATCTAATAATGCAAGAACAATTTCTTGGGCTTATATGTATCATCCCTCTTTGCAGAAGTATAGTTATGATATAATCAGTATGGTAGAGAAGTTGAAATCTTTCCAAAAGTTGTACATCAAAATTACAATACAAATTACAAAACTTAATGTTTTGAAATCAATTGATGATTTTGCCAGTCAGAAGTTGTATAAATTAATTTTCTTTTTTTTTTTATTGTATAATAGTAACAGTTGACACAAAAAAGACTATAGTTTAATATTAATATAAAAGATATCATGATTTCACTTTCTAAATAATGAAGCAATTTGCAATTAATTTAATAAATTTTTAAAAATAATTTTTATGAATATTAACTCTACGTTGACTCATAGTACCAGGAACAATTTGAAGACATGTACCTTACCTCCCCACTAAACTTACAAATGTTTAGTACATATATCATAGATTTGAGCACTCTTTTTATAAGGTATTCCAAAGTTTAAGTAAAATTATTATGATCTTATCTATTTTCACAAATTTAAATTCAATTGACATTTTAAGATGACATGACTTTGCGATACATCGCACGTGCACGCTAATTTAGCTTTAAATGTGCGATGAGAAACAGCCACTGCTTGCGCCGATGTGTGGTGCAGTATCTAATATTCATCGCCGTATTTCGCTCAAGAATAGAAAACTCTTATACAAATGATAGCTATTTTTATGTGGAAAAAACTGCTCTTTAGATGTAAGAAATAAAAAAAACTAGCGCCCCCCCCCCCCCCCGTCTAGGCTTCGCCTGAGACTTACTAAATAGAACACCTAAGTTTATTGACATATAATGTGAAACATTTTCAGTTAAAAATTTTACATCTGTTCCTGACATTTATCAAAACAAAAATTTTCTTACCAAAAATATATTTGTTCAGGATTTATACAGTTTATTTTGTCAAGTAATAAACTGTAAAAAGTGAGAAAAATATAATTATGCTGAAAAGTACCGTGCGTTTCTTACCCCGTTAGATAATCGTTGGCCCTAAAGGTCTGTTAATTTGTCATTTCTTCCGTATAATCTACTAGAGGAGCTATTTTAGTAAGCTGTTAGGATTTTAAACTGACAATAAATGTATAATAGAAAAATTTGTAATAAAAAAATATGAAATAAAAAAATAAAAGACTCTTAAAATTTTAAAATATTACTGTGTGGGTTATAATAAAAATCTGATTTCTCACTTAATAAATTCTGTATTCATTAATTTTGATACTGCTGCTTTAATCTCAATAAATAATATGCATCAGTTTTTGGGCACCTAAAATTGTATACATTAGATGCATATGAAGTTTTTTTCACACTCTTGCAACTTTTGCCATGGTTAAGACTTTTGTCATCCCTGAAGACTGTGTTTTGTAAATATTGTTAAGTTGTAATATATTTATTGGCACAGTAGTTGGACGTCCGATGGCCCTAAAAAGGATCAGTGAGCTTCTTAAATAAACTCTTTCTTGACTGAAGTTTCTAGCGAACGTAACTGCCTTTCTACCTTAAGGTGATTTTCACTGCCCTGTTATTGTAGTACCAGACTGATTTAAAGGATAACTATAACGCCAGAAGCATTAGAGCTAGTTCAAGAACTCTTTCACATTGTCTTCTGGTAGTATGCCAAAGATATTGGTGTCTGAAGCACCTTTTTTTTGCAGACTTAGTTGTTTTGGTAATATAAGAGAGAAGATAGGTCCGTGATGCTAGCTCTTTGAAGACCGTCCCGTTTGCTAAAGCTTATGTTTACTTTATACTTTTAGGTTCACCCAGCGCATTTGCCAGTACATGACTGACTTGATTTAAGAGTGGCTTTCTTTATATGGTCTTTTCGTTGACGAATCGTTGCCAAAAATAGAAGTAAAAAAAAACAAAAAATAATTAAACATGAGATGTGTGTCAAAATCCATCATACAATTCAAAAACACAATTTCTCAGGTAACAAGGGAGTCGCGAGACCCGTAGGAAGAACGAAGATACATAAGAATTGATACTACATTTATGTAGCTTAGTAAAACAAAAACTTTAAAAAAAATGAAAAAAAAAAGTTGGTTCAGTACTCACGATGGTTGAACTTCGTAAGAACGTCGTGCATCATGATCCATTTACACTCCCTGGTTAGATTCTTTTAAATTTTTTATTTTTTTTTTTTTATTTTCTTCATTTCGTTTTTATTTGAATTTTTTTATTTAATGTTAATTTTCTTATTTCTTATTTATTTCATTTTATTTTCTTTTTTTTTTTTTCATTTCCGTTAGCAGTATGGGTTTATGAGTAGGCGATTGGGCAAATAAATGTACAACACTCTTACTTTTATTATTAAACACAGACCCGTTCATTGTCAATATCTTTAGTATGTACTATCTTTAGTCTTTACTATCTTAAGTACAGCAGTAAAACGAACAGAAAGGGCAGAATCAAATAAAAGGTTATACGAAGACAGAGAGTGCGTGTACGAATAGACAGATCGACCACGTGAGAGTGAGCAAACTGTTGTTATTAGACACTGAAGTGCAGCGTCACGGCGCCTCGTCTTCTTGCTGTTAAGCATGCGTTATAATTTAGTTACGAGCGCCAAAAATACATCTTACACTCCTTCGATTTCAAATCTGAATCTAATACAACTATATAAAATGAAAAAAAAGACATATTTGATTATCAACACTAAGCATAGATAAATAAGTAATCAGCTAAAAATAAGGAGCACGTCGGCTTCTTGGTCACTCATTGAGGTTGGTTGCGACGAGCTAAAACATACACAGAGAGACACATTAATCCGCATGTCTACAATCATTATCCATCTGTCATCCATTAATTAATTTTACTATCTCAAGTTCAAGTTTAATTATCATACAATTTACACTAATTAACATTCAAAATTACTTTCGTTAGTCTTTTGTAAAATCGGTGTATCCAGATTAATTTTTTTTTCCCCTTTCTTCAAAACATTCCGTGCCGATTTTATAACACTAAACGCAGGGGCCAATGTGCATCTGCAAAGAGATAAATCACCTACAAGATTGTTCGTAGCTAAGGTACTACGACCACGCATGACTCACATACATGCACGCTGGCCCATGCTGACCGGAAAAGAAAACCAATGAAATACTTTTCAAAGCGTAAAATAATAACATAACTTTAAAGAACTAACAGATGCAAAAGGTTAACAGAGAACAGCTGCGCTGAAGTTTAATATTAGATATTAGTATATATAGATTGAGTTTAAGAGACGCGATGTTAAAAACTAGGATAACTTAGAGTTAAGACCCATAGACTAAGTGAGAATGTTAGCAAATGCTAGAATTATTAGATATGGCTAATACAACTTATACACCATTAGGCAGCAACAATATAACATAAACCTACAAAAGNCCTTATGATCTGCAACAATTTACTTTTTCATTTCGGTCTCAACGGTGTATAAGGCACGTATCGCAAATATTGCCTTCTGCTATGCCAGATCAATACTAAAGATAAAATTTTTACTAAAATTATGAGTATTAAGTACACTTTTTACTCATGCATGTTTATTAAAATATCTTGATTAAATTGCAATGATATATATCTTGTCCTGTGTATTTTTTAGAGCTATTAGCTAGTGTAACCTGCAAAGTTGTAGAAGCTCTGACTCCGAAAATGAAAAAAAATTATGGATTGAAGTGCTATGTTCCAAGATGTTTCAACACATCTATAAACTCACCAAACGTTCAGTTTTATCGCTTCCCGACAGCCAATATTTTATTTCCTCATCGTGTGGAGAGACGCAACTCATGGCTGAAGCTTTAAAAAAAAAAAAATGCTGACGGCTCTCCCTGGACGCCTAGTAATGATCATGTTTGCAGTGCTCATTTCATCGGCAATAAGAAATTCAATGATACTAGGAGCCCGAGTTTTAATCCAACGTTACTCCCAGGACAACCTTTAAGAATAATTCCCGAGAACGCTATTGCGAGGTATAAAAGAAAAATAAAACGTGACACGAAGAAGGACGAAGAAAGTAAAATAGTAAAAGTTGATATGAACGAGAAAATCACGCCAGCTGTAGATTGTCAAGATTCTCTTTCCAACAATGACTGCACGTACCAAGATAAAAGTATTGATGTGAGTTTTCTTGACAAAGATAGTGATACAAAACAGCTGGTTTTAATATGTAATATGTTCCAAAATTCAAGCACGTGTGAAGCTCAAACACAAACTTGTGTACCTGTATCAAACAAAAAAGTGTTCGTTTTAACGACTGTAAAAGATTAAGAAACTCAAACAAAAAATACACAAGTATTTCAAGGATTTGATAGTATAACAACTGATCAAGAAATGAGTGATCTTGCTGGGATAACACCTCAAGTTTTTCAGCTGCTTTTGAAAATCTTTAAAAGTGATGAGAGTATCGACAAGCGATCAAAAACCAGTGTGGAAAATAAACTGCTTATTTTTCTAATTAAAATGAAAAGTGGACTAACTTTTTCAGCAATAGGTGTACTATTTTGCTTACATAGAAGTACTGTGTCAAGAATATTTTACTCTACTTTAGAGTACTTAGTAAGAGCTTGTAAGGACTTTGTTTTTTGGCCTAGAAAAGAAGTTGTTCAAGAACTGATGCCTGCCATGTTTAAGCCAGAGTATCAAAACTGCAGAGTGATAATAGATGCAACAGAGTTTGTCGTTGAACAACCATCAAATGTTGAGCAAAGAGTTCAGTTTTTCTCACACTACAAAAAAGGTTTTAGAATAAAAATTGTAGTTGGGTGTACACCTTGTGGATTTATTTCTCTGTTAAGTAAGGCCTACGGCGGACGAGCAACAGACGCTCAAATCACTGTGGAATCTGGACTACTAGATTTGTTAGAACCTGGTGATGTTGTTCTTGCTGAAAAGGTTTTCAACAAGTTAAGACTCGTTTAAATAACAGTGGAAAGGATGTATTAGTAGTTATGCCTCCTTTTTTGCTTGATCATCATTTTACAGATGAGCAGGTTGAAGAGACTTACAAAATTGCAAAAGTAAGAATTCACATTGAACGTATAATGCAACATATACGAATTCATAAGATCGTCGACAAATTTACATTGGAAATGTTACCCCATGCAGATGATATTTTGTTTATGTGCTGTATCCTCGTTAATTTACAGTCACCTATTATTTCCAAGGAAGATCAGACTCTGAAGGAAAATAAAAAATAGATTGGGTATTGTTGTGTCATTGGAATTGTTTAATTAAATAAAAATTCAATTGCCTCATTGTATATTTGCATTACTTTATTCAAATAAAATAGTATTAATAATTGCACAAGTAATAATTTTTTAAATTGTTTGTACATAATCATCACATACAAGCTAACATTTTGGTTAATATACATCAGTCTTTGTAATTGAAAAATTACATACAGATAGTACTAATGTTATGTAAAGTAAAACTAACACAGCCAAAATTCAGGAAACATTTAATTTCATAAGAAATTGCAGTTAAAGTAGCCTTGCTTCAAATTAAAATATTTTCTTTCTTACTGCTGTTATGGTTTTTAAACAATGCTGGTAAAAACGATTTGAAGTAAAACAAATGTAACTTCTTTAACAATTGATACAAAAATGTATCATCCCTATGTACGCACACTAAACAACTGCCACAGGAAGACCAAACATAAAAGTCACATTCCATGAGACCAGTAGCATACATTTGCAATTGCACTTGTGTGTAATACTAATGGGATTTTAACAAATGCACACTGTCATTTTCATAGTGCAAATACTTAACATTGAGTGTGTTTTCAACTAGATCAATAATTGGCTTGTTTTTGCAACTGAATGGGCATTTCACTTCTAATAGTTTAACAACCTGGTCATTCGTTACAACTAATCCATCAAGACTTACACACAACCATGGTTGCTTTGGTATCACAAATACACCTACACTTTTAACAAACAAAATATTTTCTCTTGTGTAATCACTAATGGCTTTTCTTTCATTAATCAAGCCGTACTCCATCGATTTCGTACTTTTCTTCTTATCATCATTAACAAACTCGTTTGCAAGTTCTTCACATTTTTTTCTGGTCATACTTTTTACTCTGTGAGCTTTCGAACTTGCACTGATTCTAACGTATCTAGCTTCATGCCACATTTTATTGTTATTTTGCTCCACTGTTTTCATACATAATTCGATAACCTCATCTTCATTTAAACAAATATACATTTCATAAAACCTTTTCTCATTATCATTAGAAAGTTTCAAAGTTTTACGGTATAAACCACTACAGTTTAACTTGTTTACTAAGATAATTGCACAACTTTCGACATCTGCAGTTTCGCATTTCATGACAACTTTACTTATTAATTCGTTTAAAATATTACGTATGAAAAACTTATCTTGATTTACATGTGCGATCCTTAAAATATTTCTGAGAGGACAATTTATGCTATCAAGATCACTAGTTTTTAAATTGTAAGGCAATATTGTGGATTTAATATTTTCCTTTTTTTTAACACATCAGAAATCACTAGGGGTTTGGAGTAAATATCTTTACCCAATTGAGCATGAGTCGGCTTAGCCCATTTCTGTTCTTGTGAAGTTTTTGATACACTTCTTTTCGTATTTACTAAATAAATCACAGCATAAATGTGCTTACACTAATGAGCTTGACCAGCAATGCAGTTACAATCAGCATGTGTCACGAGTCATGCACTATTTAACTAAATAAATATTTAATTGAATCACAATAAAACGTACTAACTTAGATTATATAAATTTATTAAGATTTTACCTCCAAGGTCACAGTATATGGATGTTCGGTGACAGATGTTGTTCTGATAACACTGCCTCTGATTGATCCAAAGTTTCCCTTGACCTCCTCTACACGTTTTACGTGAGATTCTGCTAAAGCTTTTCCTTTGCATATTTTTTGGGGGTCAAAAATAATTAAGTGAGAAATAGGATCAAAACCAGTTAGTATTTTCACATCCATGGCACGACTGTAAACAAAGTCAATTAATCTGTCAAAATACACAATCTTGTAAGTCTTACTTACACAGATTACGTTTGCTATGGCACAAAAGATACTACACAATTTACATGTGTAAATTCATACTTAATTATGTTTTCAATTACGATTTACCTTATGATCTGCAACAATTTACTTTTTCATTTCGGTCTCAACGGTGTATAAGGCACGTATCGCAAATATTGCCTTCTGCTATGCCAGATCAATAGTTCTCACTTTTCCCTTAGTGGCGCTGCTTCGAAATTGTGCACGTAACAAATTGACTTTCAAAGAATTATCCAATTTTTACCATTCATGTTTGCAGGCTCATGGTTTACTGTACAACCTTTTTGAATCGCGTTAATAATTTTATAATCATACTGCAATAGCCTAAATTACAATCTTGTTAAAAACTGTCACTGTTTCAAATGTAAAGGAAAACAGGAAAATCAAGGCACTTTTCCCTTTTTCTGACGCAGAGATGTCGAGAGAGAGTCCACACTCTTGCCCCCAACATGGGCAACGGAATTTTCAATTCCCCAGGGCACCCTGAACCAACTTCCTCTCCTACGACAAGCAGAGAAAACCATAGTTGACCAAATGCTACTAACATTTTAAAATACATTTACAACTAACAAAGAATGGAAACTATCGGAAAATCTAAGTAAGTTAACAATGTAATAGTGCACGACGAGCCCCCCACTACTGCTTCTATAGATGTAAGTGTTTAAACCACAGAAACAGCTGTTGTTAATTAATCATTCATGATTACTTATTAGTCCCGTCAACGCCTATGTGGACAGGTGTAACTAACGGAAAATCTAGCAATTATTATAATTATTAATATCTAAAATTAACTACTACTAAGACTATTATTCATACCATGAGATACTAAAGATCTATTCAATCAAACCTAACTATTAAGCGACTATCACCGCTCTTTTTGCGTTGGGCTCGATTAAATGGGTGAACAATGTTTATTATTTGGTAATAATGATAATACCACATCTTAAAATTAATATTTAGTTATGACAGGATCTTGTAACTTTTTGATGTTAAAGAGAAAATAAGGGTATAAGTAAGTAAATCACCTTCCCTTCTCTTGGCGCACAGAGGGGAATAAGCCAGATATAATGAGCCAATTTCTGAGAGCCTGAACCAGAGCACTTCTGGCCAATTAAATTTTTAGCTATTGTCTTTTCTTTAAAATTTTTCCCCGGCAAGTTTTCCTGCATTTTTCGAGCCAGCACGTGACCGAGGTCCGCTTCTCTCAATAAAAAAGCCCGGACGCCCAGAGGGAGTTCAGTTCAGTTCGGAACACGACATTCGACGATACCCTTCGAAGTAGACTGACTAGTGTGAGTCCGCTTCTGCTACAACCTAGTCTACCAGAAAGCGAGGACACAGGCAAATTTTGTTTGTCACCATTAAACGATAAACTGGTAACCAAAGTAGTCTGTCTATACTGCCACTTAATCTTCTTTAAATGCGGTTTCTGTTCTACGCTGATTCAAAGCCTAAACCAAGATTCCTTTTAAAATAAAAGTAAGTGGCAAGTTATCAAATTTCTTTAATTTTTTCTTCCTTTAAAGTGTTTCTTGTGCAAACGCAATTACTCGCCATAATATGGGTGCCAGTCAATCACCAAAAAATATCAAGTGGTTTTATGAGAACGCCGTTACTCAATAAAGTATAAGCATCCGTGGATCACCAAGAAATATCAAGTGTTTTTGCGCGATCGCCATTACTCGCTATAAAATTATCCCCCGTGAATCACCAGAAATTATTAAATGTTTTTGCGCAAACGCCATTACTCGCTATAATATTAGTACCCATGGATCACTGGGAAATGTCAAGTGTTTTTGCGTGAACGACATTACTCGCTATAATATTAGTACCCTTAGATCAACGGTAAATAACAAGTGTGTTTGCGTGACCACCGTTACTCGCTATAATATTAGTACCCGTGGATCACCGGAAAATATCAAGTGTTTTTGCACGATCGCCATTACTCACTATAATATAAGCACCCGTAAATCACCAAAAATTATTAAATGTTTTTGCGCAAACGCTATTACTCGCTATGATATAAGTACCCATGAATCACTGGGAAATGTCAAGTAATTTTGAGAGAATGCCATTACTCGCTAAAATATGAGTACCCTTGGATCACCGGTAAATAACAAATGTGTTTGCGTGACCGCCATTACTCACTGAAATATTAGTACCCGTGAATCACCAGTAAATACCAAGTGTTTTGCGCAACCGGCATGACTCAACATAGCATTAGCCGCCGTAAATAACCGGGAAACATCAAGTGTTTTTGCGTGACCGCCATTACTCGCTATAATATTAGTACCCGTGGATAACTGGAAAATATCAAGTGTTTTTCGCAAACGGCATTACTTAACATAGTATTAGCACCCGTTAATCACCGGTAAATGTCAAGTGTTTTAGAATGAACGCCATTGATCGCTATAATATAAGTATCCGTAGATCACTGAAAATTATCAAGTATTTTTGCATTAAAGCCGTTACTCGCTATAATATTAGTATTCATGGATTACTGGAAAATATCGAGTGTTTTTGTGCGAACGCCATTACTAGCTGTAATATTAGTACCCGTAAATTATCGTTATATGTCACGTGTTTTTGCGCAAACGGCATTACTCAATTTAGTATTAGCAACAATGGATCACTGTAAAATATTGACTGTTTTTGTGCGAACGCCATCACTCACCATAATGTTAGTACCCGTGGATCACTAGTGATGCCAAGTGTTTTTGCGCAAACAGCTTTACTCAACAAAGTATTGAAACCCGTGGATCACCGGTAAATATCAAGTGTTTTTGTGCGAACGCCATTACTCAATATAATATTAGCACCTGTGGATCACCGGAAAATAATATGTGTTTATGCGCGAACGAGATTACTCGCTATAATATGAGTACCCATGAATCACCAAAAAATATCAAGTGTTTTTGTAAGAACGCCATTACTTAATATAATATTAGCACTCAAGGATCATCAGAAAATATTAAGTGTTTTTGCGCAAAGGGCATTACTTAACATAGTATTATTCTCTGTAAATCAACGGGACTATTGAGTTTTTTCGCGTGACCGCCATTACTCGCTATAATTTTAGTACTCGTGGATCACTGGCAAATATCAAGTGTTTTTGCGCAAACAGCATAAAATAACATAGTATAAGCACTCGTGGATCACCGGTTAATATAAAGTGTTTTTGTGCAAACGCCATACTCGCTATAATATTAGTACCCGTATATCAACAGTAAATATTAGGTGTGTTTGCGCAAAGGGCATTACTTAACATAGTATTATTCTCTGTAAATCACCGGAAATATCAAGTTTTTTCGCGTGACCGCCATAACTCACTATAATTTTAGTACCCGTGGATCACCGGTAAATATCAAGTGTTTTTCGCGAACGGCATTACTTAACATAGTATCAGCACCCGTAAATCACCAGTAAATATCAACTGTTTTTGCGTGAACGCCATTACTCGCTATAATATTAATATTCGTAAATTATCGGGTAATATCAAGTGCTTTTCGTGACCACTATTACTCGCTATAATAATAGTACCTGTGGATCACCGGTAAATATTAAGTTTTTTTGGGCAAACAGCATTACTCAACATAGTATTAGCACCTGTGGATCACCGAGAAATATCAAGTGTTTTCGCATGAACACCATTACTCGCTCTAATATGAGTAACCGCGGATCACTAGTAAATATTAAGTGTTTTTGCGCTAATGGCATTACTTATCATAGTATTAGCACCCGTGCATTACCGGGAAATATCAAGTGTTGTTGGGTGAACGGCATTACTCGCTCTAATATCAGTACCCGTGGATAACCTAGAGAGATGAAGTGTTATTGCGCAAACGCCATTATTCGCTGTAATATTAGTACCTACGGATCACCTAAAAATATCAAGTGTTCTTAGGCCAATGCCGTTACTTGCCATTATAATAGTACCCATAGGTCACCGGGAAATAGTAAGTGTTTTTGTGTGAACGCCATTACTCGCTATAACATCAGTACTCGTAGATCATCGGTAAATGTCAAGTGTCTTTTTACAAACGGCATTACTCAAGATAGTATTAGCACCTGTTAATAACCGTGAAATATCAAGTGTTTTTGGATGACCGCCATTGATCGCTATAATATAAGCATCCGTAGATCACTGGAAATTATCAAGTATTTTTATATAGAGCCGTTACTCGCTATAATATTAGTACCCATGGATTACTAAAAAATATCGAGTGTTTTTGTGCGAACGCCATTACTAGCTATAATATTAGTACACGTATTTCAACAGTAAATATTAAGTGTTTTTGCGCAAAGGGCATTACTTAACATAGTATTATTCTCTGTAAATCACCGGGAATATCAAGTTTTTTCGCGTGACCGCCATTACTCGCTATAATTTTAGTACTCGTGGATCACTGGCAAATATCAAGTGTTTTTGCGCAAACAGCATTACATAACATAGTATAAGCACTCGTGGAACACCGGTTAATATAAAGTGTTTTTGCGCAAACGCCATACTCGCTATAATATTAGTACCTGCAGATCACCGGGAAATATCAAGTGTTTTTGCATCAATGTCGCTAATCGCTATAATATAAGTACCCATGGATCACTGGAAAATATGGAGTGTTTTTGTTCGAACGCCATTGCTCGCTATAATATTAGTACCCGTAAATCACCGATAAATGTCAAGTGTTTTTGCGCAAACGGCAAAACTTAACATAGTATTAGCACCTATGAATCACCGAGAAATATCAAATGTATTTGGGTGAACGCCATTACTCGCTATAATATTAGTACCCGTAAATCACCGTTAAATTTCAAGCGATTTTGCGCGAACAGCATTATTTAACATAGTATTAGCACCTATGGGCAACCGGGAAATATCAAGTGTTTTTAAGCCAATGCCATTACTCACCATAATATTAGCACCCATGGATCACCAAAAAATATCAAGTGTTTTTGTGCTAAAGCCATTACTAATTATAATATAAGCACCCGTGGTTCACCAGGAAATATTAAGTTTTTATGCGCAAACAAAATTACTCGCTATAATATTAGTTTCCATTGATCTCCAGAAAATATTGACTGTTTTTGTGCGAACGCCATTACTTACTTCAATATTAGTAATGGTGGATCACCGGTAATGTCAAGACTTTTTGCACAAACGGCATTACTCAATAGAGTATTAGCACCCGTAAACCACCGATAAATATCAAGTATTTTTGCGCAATTGCCATTACTTGCTATAATATTAGTACCCATGGATCATTTTGAAATAACAAATGTTTTTGCAAAAACGTTATAACTCGCTATAATATTAGTTTCCTTAAATCACCGGTAAATAACAAATGTGTTTGGGTGACTGCTATTACTCGCTATAATATTAGTACCCGTGGATCACCGAGAAATATGAAGTGTTTTTGCATGACCACCATTACTCGCTATAATATGAGTACCAGCGGATCACCAGTATAAATTAAGTGTTTTTGCGCAAATAGCATCACCATAGCATTAGCACCCGTGAATCACCAGAAAATAATAAGCGTTTATGCGCGAACGAGATTACTCGCTATCATATTAGTACCCATGGTTCACCAGAAAATATCAAGTGTTTTTGTAATTACTTAATATAATATAAGCACCCAAGGATCATCAGAAAACATTAAGTGTTTTTGCGCAAACGCCATTACTCGCTATAATATGAGTACCAATGGATCACCGTAAAATATAAACTGTTTTTGCGCGAACGCCATCACTCATTTTTATATTAGTACCCGTGGATCACCAGGAAATCTCAAGTGTTTATGTGCAAACGCCATTACTCGCTATAATATTAGTACCCACGGATCACTAGTAATTATTAAGTATTTCAGCGCAAATGGCATTACTTATCATATTATTAGCACCCGTGAAACACCTGAAAATATCGAGTGTTTTTGCGCCAATGCCATTACTCGCTATAATATTAGTACCCGTGGAACACCGGAAAATAATTACTGTTTTTGCGCGAACGTCATTACTTACTTTTATATTAGTACCCTTGGATCACCGGGAAATATCAAGTGTTTTTGCGTGACCATCATTACTCGCTATAATATAAGTACCCTTGGATCACCGGTGAATNGTGCGAACGCCATCACTCACCATAATGTTAGTACCCGTGGATCACTAGTGATGCCAAGTGTTTTTGCGCAAACAGCTTTACTCAACAAAGTATTGAAACCCGTGGATCACCGGTAAATATCAAGTGTTTTTGTGCGAACGCCATTACTCAATATAATATTAGCACCTGTGGATCACCGGAAAATAATATGTGTTTATGCGCGAACGAGATTACTCGCTATAATATGAGTACCCATGAATCACCAAAAAATATCAAGTGTTTTTGTAAGAACGCCATTACTTAATATAATATTAGCACCCAAGAATCATCAGAAAATATTAAGTGTTTTTGCGCAAACGCCATTACTTGCTATAATATTAGTACCCGTCCATCAACAGTAAATATTAAGTGTTTTTGCGCAAAGGTTATTGGCATTACTTATCATATTATTAGCACCCGTGAAACACCTGAAAATATCGAGTGTTTTTGCGCCAATGCCATTACTCGCTATAATATTAGTACCCGTGGAACACCGGAAAATAATTACTGTTTTTGCGCGAACGTCATTACTTACTTTTATATTAGTACCCTTGGATCACCGGGAAATATCAAGTGTTTTTGCGTGACCATCATTACTCGCTATAATATAAGTACCCTTGGATCACCGGTGAATACCAAGTGTTTCAGCGCAAACGGCATTACTCATCATAGTATTAGCACCCGTGGATCATCGGAAAATCCTAAGCGTTTCTGTGTGGACGCCATTACTCGCTTTAATATTAGTACCCGTAAATTATCGGTGAATGTCAAGTGTTTTTGCGCAAAAGGTATAACTTAACATAGTATTAGCACCCGTGGATCACCAATAAATATCAAGTGTTTTTGCGACACCACCATTACCGGCTATAATGTGAGTACCCGCGGATCGACAGTAAATATCAAGTGTTTTCGCGCAAATGGCATTACTCAATATAGTAATGGCACCCGTGAATCACTAGAAAATCTCAAGTGTTTATGTGCGAACGCCATTACTTGCTATAATATTAGTACCCACGGATCACCAGTAAATATCAAGTATTTCAGCGCAAATGGCATGACTTATCATAGTATTAGCACCCGTAGATCACCGGAAAATATTGAGTGTTTTTACGCCAATAACATTACTCGCTATAATATTAGTACCCATAGAACATCGAAAAATAATTACTGTTCTTGCGTGAACGTCATTACTCACTTTCATATAAGTACCCATGGAACACCGAAAAATAATTACTGTTTTTGCGCGAACGTCATTACTCACTTTTATATTAGTACCCGTGGATCACCGGAAAATATCAAGTGTTTTTGGAAGAACGCCATTACTCAATATAATATAAGCACCCAAGGATCATCAGAAAACATTAAGTGTTTTTGCGCAAACGCCATTACTCGCTATAATATGAGTACTAATGGATCACCGTAAAATATAAACTGTTTTTGCGCGAACGCCATCACTCATTTTTATATTAGTACCCGTGGATCACCAGGAAATCTCAAGTGTTTTTGCGTGACCATCATTACTCGCTATAATATAAGTACCCTTGGATCACCGGTGAATACCAAGTGTTTCAGCGCAAACGGCATTACTCATCATAGTATTAGCACCCGTGGATCATCGGAAAATCCTAAGCGTTTCTGTGTGGACGCCATTACTCGCTTTAATATTAGTACCCGTAAATTATCGGTGAATGTCNTGTCACGTGTTTTTGCGCAAACGGCATAACTCAATTTAGTATTAGCAACAATGGATCACTGTAAAATATTGACTGTATTTGTGCGAACGCCATCACTCACCATAATGTTAGTACCCGTGGATCACTAGTGATGCCGAGTGTTTTTGCGCAAACAGCTTTACTCAACAAAGTATTGGCACCCGTAAATCACCGGTAAATATCAAGTGTTTTTGTGCGAACGCCATTACTCAATATAATATTAGCACCTGTGGATCACCGAAAAATAATATGTGTTTATGTGCGAACGAGATTACTCGCTATAATATGAGTACCCATGAATCACCAAAAAATATCAAGTGTTTTTGTAAGAACGCCATTACTTAATATAATATTGGCACTCAAGGATCATCAGAAAATATTAAGTGTTTTTGCGCAAAGGGCATTACTTAACATAGTATTATTCTCTGTAAATCACCGGGACTATCAAGTTTTTTCGCGTGACCGCCTTAACTCACTATAATTTTAGTACCCGTGGATCACCGGTAAATATCAAGTGTTTTTCGCGAACGGCATTACTTAACATAGTATTAGCACCCGTAAATCACCAGTAAATATCAACTGTTTTTGCGTGAACGCCATTACTCGCTATAATATTAATATTCGTGGATTATCAAGTAATATCAAGTGCTTTTCGTGACCACTATTACTCGCTATAATATTAGTACCCGTGGATCACCGGTAAATATCAAGTTTTTTTGGGCAAACAGCATTACTCAACATAGTATTAGCACCTGTGGATCACCGAGAAATATCAAGTGTTTTCGCATGAACACCATTACTCGCTCTAATATGAGTACCCGCGGATCACTAGTAAATATTAAGTGTTTTTGCGCTAATGGCATTACTTATCATAGTATTAGCACTCGTGCATTACCGGGAAATATCAAGTGTTGTTGGGTGAACGGCATTACTCGCTCTAATATCAGTACCCG
>NW_019379918.1:91945-137506 GCF_000648655.2 Copidosoma floridanum
ATATTAGTACCCTTGGATCACCGGGAAATATCAAGTGTTTTTGCGTGACCATCATTACTCGCTATAATATAAGTACCCTTGGATCACCGGTGAATACCAAGTGTTTCAGCGCAAACGGCATTACTCATCATAGTATTAGCACCCGTGGATCATCGGAAAATCCTAAGCGTTTCTGTGTTGACGCCATTACTCGCTTTAATATTAGTACCCGTGGAACACCGGAAAATAATTACTGTTTTTACGCGAACGTCATTACTTACTTTTATATTAGTACCCTTGGATCACCGGGAAATATCAAGTGTTTTTGCGTGACCATCATTACTCGCTATAATATAAGTACCCTTGGATCACCGGTGAATACCAAGTGTTTCAGCGCAAACGGCATTACTCATCATAGTATTAGCACCCGTGGATCATCGGAAAATCCTAAGCGTTTCTGTGTGGACGCTATTACTCGCTTTAATATTAGTACCCGTAAATTATCGGTGAATGTCAAGTGTTTTTGCGCAAAAGGTATAACTTAACATAGTATTAGCACCCGTGGATCACCAATAAATATCAAGTGTTTTTGCGACACCACCATTACCGGCTATAATGTGAGTACCCGCGGATCGACAGTAAATATCAAGTGTTTTCGCGCAGATGGCATTACTCAATATAGTAATTGCACCCGTCAATCACTAGAAAATCTCAAGTGTTCATGTGCGAACGCCATTACTTGCTATAATATTAGTACCCACGGATCACCAGTAAATATCAAGTATTTCAGCGCAAATGGCATGACTTATCATAGTATTAGTACCCGTGGATCACCAGAAAGTCTCAAGTGTTTATGTGCAAACGCCATTACTCGCTATAATATTAGTACCCACGGATCAACAGTAAATATTAAGTATTTCAGCGCAAATGGCATCACTTATCATAGTATTAGCACCCGTGGAACACCTGAAAATATCGAGTGTTTTTGCGCCAATGCCATTACTTGCTATAATATTAGTACCCGTGGAACACCGAATAATAATTACTGTTTTTGCGCGAACGTCATTACTTACTTTTATATTAGTACCCTTGGATCACCGGGAAATATCAAGTGTTTTTACGTGACCATCATTACTCGCTATAATATAAGTACCCTTGGATCACCGGTGAATACCAAGTGTTTCAGCGCAAATGGCATTACTCATCATAGTATTAGCACCCGTGGATCATCGGAAAATCCTAAGCGTTTCTGTGTGGACGCCATTACTCGCTTTAATATTAGTACCCGTAAATTATCGGTGAATGTCAAGTGTTTTTGCGCAAAAGGTATAACTTNACATAGTATTAGCACCTATGAATCACCGAGAAATATCAAATGTATTTGGGTGAACGCCATTACTCGCTATAATATTAGTACCCGTAAATCACCGTAAAATTTCAAGCGATTTTGCGCAAACAGCATTATTTAACATAGTATTAGCACCTATGGGCAACCGGGAAATATCAAGTGTTTTTAAGCCAATGCCATTACTGACCATAATATTAGCACCCATGGATCACCAAAAAATATCAAGTGTTTTTGTGCTAAAGCCATTACTTACTTCAATATTAGTACCCGTGGATCACCGGTAATGTCAAGACTTTTTGCACAAACGGCATTACTTAATAGAGTATTAGCACCCGTAAACCACCGATAAATATCAAGTATTTTTGCGCAATCGCCATTACTCGCTATAATATAAGTACCCATGGATCATTTTGAAATAACAAATGTTTTTGCGAAAACGTTATTACTCGCTATAATATTAGTTTCCTTGAATCACTGGTAAATAACAAATGTGTTTGCGTGACTGCCATTACTCGCTAAAATATTAGTATCCATGGATCACTAGTAAATATCAAGTGTCTTTGCGCAAACAGCATTACTCAAAATAGTATAAGCCTCCGTAAATCAGCGGTAAATATAAAATGTTTTTGCGTGACCGCCATTACTCACTATAATATTAGTACCCGTGGATCACCGGTAAATATCAAGTGTTTTACGTGAACGGCATTACTTAACATAGTATTAGCACCCATGAATTACCGATAAATATCAAGTATTTTTGCGCAATCGCCATTACTCGCTATAATATTAGTACCCATGGATCATTTGAAAATAACAAATGTTTTTGCGAAAACGTTATTACTCGCTATAATATTAGTTTCCTTAAAACACCGGTAAATAACAAATGTGTTTGCGTGACTGCCGTTACTCGCTATAATATTAGTACCCATAGATTACTGAAAAATATCGAGTGTTTTTGTGCGAACGCCATTACAAGCTATAATATTAGTACCCGTAAATCATCGTTATGTGTCACGTGTTTTTGCGCAAACGGCATAACTCAATTTAGTATTAGCAACAATGGATCACTGTGAAATATTGACTGTATTTGTGCGAACGCCATCACTCACCATAATGTTAGTACCCGTGGATCACTAGTGATGCCAAGTGTTTTTGCGCAAACAGCTTTACTCAACAAAGTATTGGCACCCGTAAATCACCGGTAAATATCAAGTGTTTTTGTGCGAACGCCATTACTGAATATAATATTAGCACCTGTGGATCACCGGAAAATAATATGTGTTTATGTGCGAACGAGATTACTCGCTATAATATGAGTACCCGCGGATCACCAGTAAATATTAAATGTTTTTGCGCAAATGGCATTACTCATTATATTATAAGCACTCGTAGATCAACGAAAATCTCAAGTTTTTTTGTGCGAACGCCATTACTTGCTGAAATATTAGCACCCGTAGATCACCAAGTAATAAAATGTTTTTTAGCGTGACCGCCATTACTTGCTATAATATCAGGACCCGTGGATCACTAGAAAATAGCAAGTGTTTTTGCGCAAAGGGCATTACTCATCATAGTATTATACTCTGTAAATTACCGGGAAATGTCAAGTTTTTGCGTGACTGCCATTACTCGCTATAATATTAGTACCCGTGGATCACCAGTAAATATCAAGTGTTTTTGCGCAAATGGCATTACTCAACATAGTATTAGCACCCGTGGATCACCGAGAAATATTAAGTGTTTTTGCGCAAACGCCATTACTTGCTATAATATTAGTACCCGTCCATCAACAGTAAATATTAAGTGTTTTTGCGCAAAGGTTATTTTTTAACAAGGTATTATTCTCTGAAAATCACCGGGAATATCAAGTTTTTTCGCGTGACCGCCATTACTCGATATAATATTAGTACCCGTGAATCACTGGCAAATATGATGTGTTTTTGCGCAAACGCCATACTCGCTATAATATTAGTACCTGCAGATCACCGGGAAATATCAAGTGTTTTTGCATCAATGTCGCTAATCGCTATAATATAAGTACCCATGGATCACTGGAAAATATGGAGTGTTTTTGTTCGAACGCCATTACTCGCTATAATATTAGTACCCGTAAATCACCGATAAATGTCAAGTGTTTTTGCGCAAACGGCAAAACTTAACATAGTATTAGCACCCATGAATCACCGAGAAATATCAAATGTATTTGGGTGAACGCCATTACTCGCTATAATATTAGTACCCGTAAATCACCGTTAAATTTCAAGCGATTTTGCGCGAACAGCATTATTTAACATAGTATTAGCACCTATGGGCAACCGGGAAATATCAAGTGTTTTTAAGCCAATGCCATTACTCACCATAATATTAGCACCCATGGATCACCAAAAAATATCAAGTGTTTTTGTGCTAAAGCCATTACTAATTATAATATGAGCACCCGTGGTTCACCAGAAAATATTAAGTTTTTATGCGCAAACAAGATTACTCGCTATAATATTAGTTTCCATTGATCTCCAGGAAATATTGACTGTTTTTGTGCGAACGCCATTACTTACTTCAATATTAGTACCCGTGAATCACCGGTAATGTCAAGACTTTTTGCACAAACGGCATTACTCAATAGAGTATTAGCACCCGTAAACCACCGATAAATATCAAGTATTTTTGCGCAATCGCCATTACTCGCTATAATATTAGTACCCATGGATCATTTTGAAATAACAAATGTTTTTGCGAAAACGTTATAACTCGCTATAATATTAGTTTCCTTAAATCACCGGCAAATAACAAATGTGTTTGGGTGACTGCTATTACTCGCTATAATATTAGTACCCGTGGATCACCAGTAAATATCAAGTGTTTTTGCGCAAATAGCATTACTCAACATAGTATCAGCACCCGTGGATCACCGAGAAATATTAAGTTTTTTTGCATGACCACCATTACTCGCTATAATATGAGTACCAGCGGATCACCAGTATAAATTAAGTGTTTTTGCGCAAATGGCATCAATCATCATAGCATTAGCACCCGTGGATCACCAGAAAATAATAAGCGTTTATGCGCGAACGAGATTACTCGCTATAATATTAGTACCCATGGATCACCAGAAAATATCAAGTGTTTTTAGAAGAACGCCATTACTCAATATAATATAAGCACCCAAGGATCATCAGAAAACATTAAGTGTTTTTGCGCAAACGCCATTACTCGCTATAATATGAGTACCCGTGAATTACAAGCAAATATTAAGTGTTTTTGATCAAACAGCATTACCAAACATAGTATTAGCACCCGTGGATCACCGAAAAATATTAAGTGATTTTGCGCGAACGCCATTACTCGCTATTATATTAGTACCCGCAGATCACCGGGAAATATAAACTGTTTTTGCGCGAACGCCATTACTCATTATTATATTAGTACCCTTGGATCATCGGAAAANTGCGCGAACGAGATTACTCGCTATCATATTAGTACCCATGGTTCACCAGAAAATATCAAGTGTTTTTGTAAGAATGCCATTACTTAATATAATATAAAAACCCAAGGATCATCAGAAAACATTAAGTGTTTCTGCGCAAACGCCATTACTCGCTATAATATGAGTACCAATGGATCACCAGTAAATATTAAGTATTTCAGCGCAAATGGCATCACTTATCATAGTATTAGTACCCGTGGAACACCGGAAAATAATTACTGTTTTTACGCGAACGTCATTACTTACTTTTATATTAGTACCCTTGGATCACCGGGAAATATCAAGTGTTTTTGCGTGACCATCATTACTCGCTATAATATAAGTACCCTTGGATCACCGGTGAATACCAAGTGTTTCAGCGCAAACGGCATTACTCATCATAGTATTAGCACCCGTGGATCATCGGAAAATCCTAAGCGTTTCTGTGTGGACGCCATTACTCACTTTAATATTAGTACCCGTAAATTATCGCTGAATGTCAAGTGTTTTTGCGCAAAAGGTATAACTTAACATAGTATTAGCACCCGTGGATCACCAATAAATATCAAGTGTTTTTGCGACACCACCATTACCGGCTATAATGTGAGTACCCGCGGATCGACAGTAAATATCAAGTCTTTTCGCACAAATGGCATTACTCAATATAGTAATGGCACCCGTGAATCACTAGAAAATCTCAAGTGTTTATGTGCGAACGCCATTACTTGCTATAATATTAGTACCCACGGATCACCAGTAAATATCAAGTATTTCAGCGCAAATGGCATGACTTATCATAGTATTAGCACCCGTAGATCACCGGAAAATATTGAGTGTTTTTACGCCAATAACATTACTCGCTTTAATATTAGTACCCATAGAACATCGAAAAATAATTACTGTTCTTGCGTGAACGTCATTACTCACTTTCATATTAGTACCCATGGAACACCGAAAAATAATTACTGTTTTTGTGTGAACGCCATCACTCACCATAATATAAGTAACCGCGGATCACAGGTAATGTTAAGTGTTTTTGCGGAAACGGCATTACTCAATATAATATTAGTACCCTTAGATCACCAGTAAATAACAAGTGTGTTTGCGTGACCGCATTTACTCGCTATAATTTAGTACCCGTAGATTACCAGTAAATGTTAAGTGTTTTTGCGCAAACGGCATTACTTTACATAGTATTGGCACCCGTGGATTACCGGTAAATATCAAGAATTTTTGCGCAAATGGCATTACTCAACATAGTTTTAGCACCTATGGATCACCAGAAATATTTAGTGTTTTTGAGGGAACGCCATTACTTATTATAATATTAGCACCCGTAAATCACCGGAAAATAATGAGTGTTTATGCGCGAACGAGATTACCCGCTATATTATTAGTACCCATAGATCACCAGAAAATATCAAGTGTTTTTGCGCAAATGGCATTACTCAACATAGTATTATCACCCGTGGATCACCAATAAATATCAAATGTTTTTGCGAGACCACCATAACCAACTATAATGTGAATACCCGCGGATTACCAATAAATATCAAATGTTTTTGCGAGACCACCATAACCCACTATAATGTGAATACCCGCAGATCACCAGTAAATATCGAGTGTTTTTGCGCGAATGGCATTACTCGCTATAATATTAGTACCCGTGGATCACCAGTAAATATCAAGTGTTTTTCGCGAACGGCATTACTTAATATAGTATTAGCACCCGTGAATCACCAGTAAATATCAACTGTTTTTGCGTGAACGCCATTACTCGCTATAATATTAATATTCGTGGATTATCGGGTAATATCAAGTGCTTTTCGTGACCACTATTACTCGCTATAATATTAGTACCCGTGGATCACCGGTAAATATTAAGTTTTTTTGGGCAAACAGCATTACTCAACATAGTATTAGCACCTGTGGATCACCGAGAAATATCAAGTGTTTTCCCATAAACACTATTACTCGCTCTAATATGAGTAACTGTGGATCACTAGTAAATATTAAGTGTTTTTGCGCAAATGGCATTACTTATCATAGTATTAGCACCCGTGCATTACCGGGAAATATCAAGTGTTGTTGGGTGAACGGCATAACTCGCTCTAATATCAGTACCCGTGGATAACCTAGAAAAATGAAGTGTTATTGCGCAAACGCCATTATTCGCTGTAATATTAGTACCTACGGATCACCTAAAAATATCAAGTGTTCTTAGGCCAATGCCGTTACTTGCCATTATAATAGTACCCATAGGTCACCGGGAAATAGTAAGTGTTTTTGTGTGAACGCCATTACTCGCTATAACATCAGTACTCGTAGATCATCGGTAAATGTCAAGTGTCTTTTTACAAACGGCATTACTCAAGATAGTATTAGCACCTGTTAATAACCGTGAAATATCAAGTGTTTTTGGCTGACCGCCATTGATCGCTATAATATAAGCATCCGTAGATCACTGGAAATTATCAAGTATTTTTATATAGAGCCGTTACTCGCTATAATATTAGTACCCATGGATTACTAAAAAATATCGAGTGTTTTTGTGCGAACGCCATTACTAGCTATAATATTAGTACCCGTATTTCAACAGTAAATATTAAGTGTTTTTGCGCAAAGGGCATTACTTAACATAGTATTATTCTCTGTAAATCACCGGGAATATCAAGTTTTTTTGCGTGACCGCCATTACTCGCTATAATTTTAGTACTCGTGGATCACTGGCAAATATCAAGTGTTTTTGCGCAAACAGCATTACATAACATAGTATAAGCACTCGTGGAACACCGGTTAATATAAAGTGTTTTTGCGCTAACGCCATACTCGCTATAATATTAGTACCTGCAGATCACCGGGAAATATCAATTGTTTTTGCATCAATGTCGCAACTCGCAATAATATAAGTACCCATGGATCACTGATAATTATGGAGTATTTTTGTTCGAACGCCATTACTCGCTATAATATTAGAACCCGTAAATCACCGATAAATGTCAAGTGTTTTTGCGCAAACGGCATAACTTAACATAGTATTAGCAGCCATTAACACCAAGAAATATTAAATGTATTTGGGTAAACGCCATTACTCGCAATAATATTAGTACCCGTAGATCACCGTTAAATATCTTTTTTTTTTGCTCATATGATGTTGCTCGCTATAATGTAAGTACCCATGAATCACCGGAAAATATTAAGTATTTCTGTGCGAACACCATTATTTGCTATAATATTAGTCCACGTTAATAACCGTTGATTTTCAAGCGATTTTTCGCGAACAGCATTATTTAACATAGTATTAGCACTTATGGATCACCGGGAAATATCAAGTGTTTTTAAGCCAATGCCATCACTCACTATAATATTAGCACCCATGAATCACCAAAAAATATCAAGTGTTTTTGTGCCAAAGCCATTATTAATTATAATATTAGCACCCGTAAATCACCAGAAAATATGGAGTTTTTATGCGCAAACAAGATTACTCGCTATAATATTAGTTTCCATTGATTTCCAGAAAATATTGACTGTTTTTGTGCAAACGCGATTACTTACTTCAATATAAGTACCCATGGATCACCGGTAATGTCAAGAGTTTCTGCACA
This sequence comes from Copidosoma floridanum, assembly GCF_000648655.2. The sequence goes on from NW_019379918.1 coordinate 100,344, forward strand.
AACGGCATTACTCAATAGAGTATTAGCACCCGTAAACCACCAATGAATATCAAGTGTTTTTGCGCAATCGCCATTCCTCGCTATAATATTAGTACCCATGGATTACTTGGAAATAACAAATGCTTTTGCGAAAACGTTATTACTCGCTATAATATTAGTTTCCTTGAAACACCGGTGAATAACAAATGTGTTTGCATGACTGCCATTACTCGCTAAAATATTCGTACCCGTGGATCACCAGTAAAAATCAAGTGTCTTTGCTCAAACAGCATTACTCAAAATAGATTTACCCTCCGTAAATCACCGGAAAATATAAAATTTTTTTTTGTGACCGCCATTACGCACTTTAATATTAGTACACGTAGATTACCGGTAAATATCAAGTGTTTTTCGCGAACGGCATTACTTAACATAGTATTAGAACCCGTGAATCACCGGTAAATCTCAACTGTTTTTGCGTGAACGCCATTACTCGCTATAATATTAGTATTCGTGGATTATCGGAAAATATCAAGTGCTTTTCGTGACCACTATTACTCGCTATAATATTAGTACCCATGGATCACCGGTAAATAATAAGTGTTTTTGTGCGAACGCCATTACTCATTACAATATTAGTACCCTTGGATCACCGGAAAATATCAAATGTTATTGCGTGATTACCATTACTCTTTATAATATGAGTACTCGCGCATCACAAGATAATATTAAGTGTTTTTGCGCAAATGGCATTACTCATCATAGTATTAGCACCCGTAGATCACCGGAAAATCTTAAGTGTTTTTGTCCGAACGCCGTTACTCGCTATAATATTAGTACCCGTGGATTATCGGTAAATGTTAAGTGTTTTTGCGCAAACAGCATTATTCAACATAGTATTAGCACCAGTGGATCACCAAAAAATATCAAGTGTTTTTGCGCCAATGCCATTACTCGCTATAATATTAGTACCCTTAGATCACCAGTAAATATCAAGTGTTTTTCCGTGATCATCATAACTTGCTATAATATAAGTACCCTTTAATCACCAGGAAATATCAAGTGTTTTTACGTGACCACCATTACTCGCTATAATATGAGTACCCGCGAATTACCAGTAAATATTAAATGTTTTTGCGCAAATGGCATTACTCATCATATTATAAGCACTCGTAGATCAACGAAAATCTCAACTTTTTTTGTGCGAACGCCATTACTTGCTGAAATATTAGCACCCGTAGATCACCAAGTAATAAAATGTTTTTTAGCGTGACCGTCATTACTTGCTATAATATCAGGACCCGTGGATCACTAGAAAATAGCAAGTGTTTTTGCGCAAAGGGCATTACTCATCATAGTATTATTCTCTGTAAATTACCGGGAAATGTCAAGTTTTCGCGTGACTGCTATTACTCGCTATAATATAAGTACCCGTGGATCACCAGTAAATATCAAGTGTTTTTGCGCAAATGGCATTACTCAACATAGTATTAGCACCCGTGGATCACCGAGAAATATTAAGTGTTTTTGCGCAAACGGCAAAACTTAACATAGTATTAGCACCCATCAATCACCGAGAAATATCAAATGTATTTGGGTGAACGCCATTACTCGCTATAATATTACTACCCGTAAATCACCGTTAAATTTCAAGCGATTTTGCGCGAACAGCATTATTTAACATAGTATTAGCACCTATGGGCAACCGGGAAATATCAAGTGTTTTTAAGCCAATGCCATTACTCACCATAATATTAGCACCCATGGATCACCAAAAAATATCAAGTGTTTTTGTGCTAAAGCCATTACTAATTATAATATGAGCACCCGTGGTTCACCAGAAAATATTAAGTTTTTATGCGCAAACAAGATTACTCGCTATAATATTAGTTTCCATTGATCTCCAGAAAATATTGACTGTTTTTGTGCGAACGCCATTACTTACTTCAATATTAGTACCCGTGGATCACCGGTAATGTCAAGACTTTTTGCACAAACGGCATTACTCAATAGAGTATTAGCACCCGTAAACCACCGATAAATTTTAAGTATTTTTGCGCAATCGCCATTACTCGCTATCATATAACCCATTGATCACTTGAAAATAACAAATGTTTTTGCGAAAACGTTATTACTCGCTATAATATTTGTTTCCTTAAATCACCGGTAAATAACAAATGTGTTTGCGTGACTGCCATTATTCGCTAAAATATTAGTACCCGTGGATCACTAGTAAATATCAAGTGTCTTTGCGCAAACAGCATTACTCAAATAGTATAAGCCTCCGTAAATCACCGGTAAATATAAAATAATTTTGCGTGACCGCCATTACTCACTATAATATTAGTACCCGTGGATAACCGGTAAATATCAAGTGTTTTTCGCGAACAGCATTACTTAACATAGTATTATAACCCCAGAATTACCGGTAAATATCAACTGTTTTTGCGTGAACGCCATTACCCGCTATAATATTAATATTCGTGAATTATCGGGTAATATCAAGTGCTTTTCGTGACCACTATTACTCGCTAAAATATTAGTACCCGTGGATCACCGGTAAATATCAAGTTTTTTTGTGCAAACAGCATTACTTAACATAGTATTAGCACCTGTGGATCACCGAGAAATATCAAGTGTTTTTGCATGAACACCATTACTCGCTTTAATATGAGTACCCGCGGATCACTAGTAAATATTAAGTGTTTTTACGCCAATGCCGTTACTTGCCATTATATTAGTACCCATAGGTCACCGGGAAATAGTAAGTGTTTTTGTGTGAACGCCATTACTCGCTATAACATCAGTACTTATGGATCATCGGTAAATGTCAAGTGTCTTTTCACAAACGGCATTACTCAAGAAAGTATTGGCACCCGTTAATAACCATGAAATATCAAGTGTTTTTGGGTGAACGCCATTGATCGCTATAATATAAGTATCCGTAGATCATCGTTATATGTCGAGTGTTTTTGCGCAAACGGCATATCTCAATTTAGTATTAGCAACAATGGATCACTGTGAAATATTGACTGTTTTTGTGCGAACGCCATCACTCACCATAATGTTAGTACCCGTGGATCACTAGTGATGCCAAGTGCTTTTGCGCAAACAGCTCTACTCAACATAGTATTAGCACCTGTGGATCACCGGTAAATATCAAGTGTTTTTGTGCGAACGCCATTACTCAATATAATATTGGCACCTGTGGATCACCGCAAAATAATATGTGTTTATGCGCGAAAGAGATTACTCGCTATAATATGAGTACCCATGAATCACCAAAAAATATCAAGTGTTTTTGTAAGAACGCCATAACTCAATATAATATTAGCACCCAAGGATCATCAGAAAATATTATGTGTTTTTGCGCAAAGGGCATTACTTAACATAGTATTATTCTCTGTAAATCACCGGGAATATCAAGTTTATTCGCGTGACCGCCATTACTCGCTATAATTTTAGTACTTGTGAATTACTGAAAAATATCAAGTGTTTTTGCGCAAACAGCATTACATAACATAGTATAAGCACTCGTGGATCACCGGTTAATATGAAGTGTTTTTGCGCAAACGCCATACTCGCTATAATATTAGTACCTGCAGATCACCGGAAAATATCAAGTGTTTTTGCATCAATGTCGCTACTCGCTATAATATAAGTAGCCATTGATCACTGGGAAATATGAAGTATTTTTGTTCGAACGCCATTACTCGCTATATAATTTGTACCCGTAAATCACCGAGAAATGTCAAGTGTTTTTGCGCAAACGGAATAACTCAACATAGTATTAGCAGCCATAAACACCAAGAAATATCAAATGTATTTAAGGAAACGCCATTACTCTCTATAATATTAGTACCCGTAAATCATCGGTGAATGTCAAGTGTTTTTGCGCAAACGGCATTACTTAACATAGTATTAGAACCCGTGGATCACCAATAAATATCAAGTGTTTTTGCGAGACCACTATAACCCACTATAATGTGAATACCCGCGGATCACCAGTAAATATTAAGTGTTTTTGCGCGAATGGCATTACTTATTATAGTAATAGCACCCGTAGATCACCAGAAAATCTTAAGTGTTTTTGTGCGAACGCCATTACTCGCTATAATATTAGTACCCGTGGATCACCAGTAAATGTTAAGTGTTTTTGCGCAAATGGCATTACTTATCATAGTATTAGCACCCGTGGATCACCGGAAAATATCAAGTGTTTTTACGCCAAGGCCATTACTCGCTATAATATTAGTAATTATGGATCACCGGGAAATATTCACTGTTTTTGCGCGACTACTATTACTCACTATAATTTTAGTACCCGTGGATCACTAGTAAATATTAAGTGTTTTTGCGCAAATGCCATTACTTGCTATAATATAAGTACCAATGGATCACCGGTAAATGTCAAGTGTTTTTGCGGAAACAGCATTCCTCAACATAGTATTAGCACTCGTGGATCACCGGAATATATCAAGTGTTTTTACGCCAAGGCCATTACTCGCCATAATATAAGTACTTATGGATCACCGGGAAATATTCACTGTTTTTGTGTAAACGCCATCACTCACCAAAATATTAGTACCCGCGGATCACCGGTAATGTTAAGTGTTTTTGCGGAAACGGCATTACTCAATATAATATTAGTACCCTTAGATCACCAGAAAATATCAAGTGTTCTTTGAAGAACGCTATTACTCAATGTAATATAAGCACCTAAGGATCATCAGAAAACATTAAGTGTTTTTGCGCAAACGCCATTACTCGCTATAATATAAGTACCAATGGATCACCGGTAAATGTCAAGTGTTTTTGCGGAAACAGCATTACTTAACATAGTATTGGCACCCGTGGATTACCGGTAAATATCAAGTATTTTTGCGCAAACGGCATTACTTAACATAGTATTAGCACCTATGGATTACCATTAATATCAAGTGTTTTTGAGCGAACGCAATTACTTATTATAATATTAGCAACCGTAGATCACCGGAAAATAATAAGTGTTTATGCGCGAACGAGATTACTCGCTATAATTTTAGTACCCATGGATCACCAGAAATCATCAAGTGTTTTTAGAAGAACGCCATTACTCAATATAATATAAGCACCCAAGGATCATCAGAAAACATTAAGTGTTCTTGCGCAAACGCCATTACTCGCTATAAAATGAGTACCAATGGATCACCGGTAAATGTCAAGTGTTTTTGCGGAAACAGCATTAATCATTATAGTATTAGCACTCGTGGATCACCGGAAAATAATAAGTGTTTTTACGCCAAGGCCATTACTCGCTATAATATTAGTACTTATGGATCACCGGGAAATATTCAATGTTTTTGTGTGAACGTTATCACTCACCATAATATTAGTACCCGCGGATCACCGGTAATGTTGAGTGTTTTTGCGGAAACGGCATTACTCAATATAATATTAGTACCCTTAAATCACCAGTAAATAACAAGTGTGTTTGCGTGACCGCATTTAATCGCTATAATTTAGTACCCGTAGATTACCAGTAAATGTTAAGTGTTTTTGCGCAAACGGCGTTACTTAACAGAGTTTTGGCACCCGTCGATTACCGGTAAATATCAAGAACTTTTGCGCAAATAACATTACTCAACATAGTATTAGCACCTATGGATTACCAGAAATATCAAGTGTTTTTAAGCGAACGCCATTACTTATCATAATATTAGCACCCGTAGATCACCGGAAAATAAGTGTTTATGCGCGAACGAGATTACCCGCTTTAATATAAGTACCCATAGATCACTAGAAAATATCAAGTGTTTTTGTAAGAACGCCATTACTCCATATAATATAAGCAACAAAGGATCATTAGAAAACATTAAGTGTTTTTGCGCAAATGCTATTACTCGCTATAATATAAGTACTAATGGATCACCGGTAAATGTCAAGTGTTTTTGCAGAAACAGCATTTCTCAACATGGTATTGGCACCCGTGGATTACCGGTAAATATCAAGAATTTTTGCGCAAATGGCATTACTCAACATAGTATTAGCACCTATGGATTACCAGAAATATCAAGTGTTTTTGAGCGAACGCATTTACTTATCATTATATTAGCACCCGTAGATTACCGGAAAATAATGAGTGTTTATGCGCGAACGAGATTACCCGCTATAATATTAGAACCCATAGATCACTAGAAAATATCAAGTGTTTTTGTAAGATAGCCATTAGTTTATATAATATTAGCACCCAAGGATTATCAGAAAATATTAAGTATAATTGCGCAAACGCCATTACTAGCTATAATATGAGTACTAATAGATCACCGGTAAATTTCAAGTGTTTCTGCGGAAACGGCATTACTCAATATAATATTAGTACCCTTAGATCACTAGTGAATAACAAGTGTGCTTGCGTGACCGCATTTACTCAATATAATTTAGTACCCGTAGATTACCAGTAAATGTTAAGTGTTTTTGCGCAAACGGCATTACTTAACATAGTATTGGCACCCGTGGATTACCGGTAAATATCAATTTTTTTTGCGCAAACAGCATAACTTAACATAGTATTAGCACCTATGGATCACCTGAAATATCAAGTGTTTTTGTGCAATCGCCATTACTTATTATAAGGTTAGCTTCTGTAGATCATCGGAAAATAATAAGTGTTTATGCGCGAACGAGATTACCCGCTATAATGTATGTACCCATCGTACACTAGAAAATATCAAGTGTTTTTGTGAGAACCCCATTATTCAATATAATACTAGCACCCAAAGTTTATCAGAAAATATTAAGTGCTATTGCTCAAACGCCATTACTCACTATAATATGAGTACCAATGGATCACCAGAAAATATAAACTGTTTTTGCGCGAACGCCATTACTCGCTATAATATGAGTACCCGCAGATCACTAGTAAATATTAAGTGTTTCTGCGCAAATGGCATTACTCATCATAGTATTAGCACCCGTGGATCATCGGAAAATCCTAAGCATTTCTGTGCGGTCGCCATTACTCGCTTTAATATTAGAACCCGTGAATTATCGGTGAATGTCAAGTGTTTTTGCGCAAACGGCATAACTCAGCATAGACTTAGCTTCTGTTAATCACCGGGAAATATTAAGTGTTTTTACGTTACCACCTTTACTCGCTATAATATGAGTAGCCGTGGATCACCAGTATATATTAAGTGTTTTTGCGCAAATGGATTTAATCATCATAGTATTAGCTCCCGTGGATCACCAGAAAATAATAAGTGTTTATGCGCGAACGAAATAACTCGCTATAATATTAGTACCCATGGATCACTAGCAAATATCAAGTGTTTTTGTAAGTACGCCATTTCTCAATATAATATAAGCACCCAGGGATCATCAGAAAACATCAAGTGTTTTTGCGCAAACGCCATTACTCGCTATAATATGAGTACCAATGGATCACCAGAAAATGTCAAGTGTTTTTACGCCAAGGCTATTACTCGCTATAATATTAGTACTGATGGATCACCGGCAAATATTAACTGTTTTTGTGCGAACGCCATTACTCATCATAATATTAGTACCTGCGGATCACCAGTAATGCTAAGTGTTTTTGCGAAAACGGCACTACTCAATATAATATTAGTACCCTTAGATCACCAGTAAATAACAAGTGGCTTGCGTGACCGCATTTACTCGCTATAATTCAGTACCCGTAGATTACCAGTAAATGTTAAGTTTTTTTGCGCAAACGGCATTACTTAACATAGTATTGGCACCCGTGGATTACCGGTAAGTATCAAGTATTTTTGCGCAAACGGCATTACTCAACATAGTATTAGCACCTATGGATCACCAGGAATATCAAGTGTTTTTGATCAAACGCCATTACTTATTATAATATAAGCACCCGTAGATAACCGGAAAATGATAAGTGTTTATGCGCGAACGAGATTACTCGCTATAATTTTAGTACCCATGGATCACCAGAAAATATCAAGTGTTTTTAGAAGAACGCCATTACTTAATATAATATAAGCACCCAAGGATCATCAGAAAACATTAAGTGTTTTTGCGCAAACGCCATTACTCGCTATAATTTGAGTACCCGTGAATTACAAGCAAATATTAAGTGTTTTAGAGCAAACAGCATTACTTAACATAGTATTAGCACCCGTGAATCACCGAAAAATATCAAGTGATTTTGCGCGAACGCCATTACTTGCTATTATATTAGTACCCGCGGATCACCGGGAAATATAAACTGTTTTTGCGCGAACGCCATTACTCATTATTATATTAGTACCCTTGGATCACCGGAAAATATCAAGTGTTTTTCCGTGACTACCATTCTTCGCTTTAATATTAGTACCCGCAGATCACCAGTAAATATGAAGTGTTCTTGCGCAAACGGCATTACTCATCATAGTATTAGCGACCGTGGATCATTGGAAAATCCTAAACGTTTCTGTGCAGTCGCTATTACTCGCTTTAATATTAGTACCCGTAAATTATCGGTAAATGTGAAGTGTTCTTGCGCAATCAGCATTACTCATCATAGTATTAGCTTCCGTGTATCACTAGGAAANTATCAAGTTTTTTCGCGTGACCGCCATTACTCGCTATAATTTTAGTACTCGTGGATCACTGGCAAATATCAAGTGTTTTTGCGCAAACAGCATAAAATAACATAGTATAAGCACTCGTGGATCACCGGTTAATATAAAGTGTTTTTGTGCAAACGCCATACTCGCTATAATATTAGTACCCGTATATCAACAGTAAATATTAGGTGTGTTTGCGCAAAGGGCATTACTTAACATAGTATTATTCTCTGTAAATCACCGGGAATATCAAGTTTTTTCGCGTGACCGCCATAACTCACTATAATTTTAGTACCCGTGGATCACCGGTAAATATTAAGTGTTTTTCGCGAACGGCATTACTTAACATAGTATCAGCACCCGTAAATCACCAGTAAATATCAACTGTTTTTGCGTGAACGCCATTACTCGCTATAATATTAATATTCGTAAATTATCGGGTAATATCAAGTGCTTTTCGTGACCACTATTACTCGCTATAATAATAGTACCCGTGGATCACCGGTAAATATTAAGTTTTTTTGGGCAAACAGCATTACTCAACATAGTATTAGCACCTGTGGATCACCGAGAAATATCAAGTGTTTTCGCATGAACACCATTACTCGCTCTAATATGAGTAACCGCGGATCACTAGTAAATATTAAGTGTTTTTGCGCTAATGGCATTACTTATCATAGTATTAGCACCCGTGCATTACCGGAAAATATCAAGTGTTGTTGGGTGAACGGCATTACTCGCTCTAATATCAGTACCCGTGGATAACCTAGAGAGATGAAGTGTTATTGCGCAAACGCCATTATTCGCTGTAATATTAGTACCTACGGATCACCTAAAAATATCAAGTGTTCTTAGGCCAATGCCGTTACTTGCCATTATAATAGTACCCATAGGTCACCGGGAAATAGTAAGTGTTTTTGTGTGAACGCCATTACTCGCTATAACATCAGTACTCGTAGATCATCGGTAAATGTCAAGTGTCTTTTTACAAACGGCATTACTCAAGATAGTATTAGCACCTGTTAATAACCGTGAAATATCAAGTGTTTTTGGCTGACCGCCATTGATCGCTATAATATAAGCATCCGTAGATCACTGGAAATTATCAAGTATTTTTATATAGAGCCGTTACTCGCTATAATATTAGTACCCATGGATTACTAAAAAATATCGAGTGTTTTTGTGCGAACGCCATTACTAGCTATAATATTAGCACATGTGGATCACCGGAAAATAATATGTGTTTATGCGCGAACGAGATTACTCGCTCTAATATGAGTACCCATAAATCACCAAAAAATATCAAGTGTTTTTGTAAGAACGCCATTACTTAATATAATATTAGCACCCAAGGATCATCAGAAAATATTAAGTGTTTTTGCGCAAACGCCATTACTCGCTATAATATTAGTACCCGTATATTAACAGTAAATATTAAGTGTTTTTTCGCAAAGGGCATTATTTAACATAGTATTATTCTCTGTAAATCACCGGGAATATCAAGTTTTTTCGCGTGACCGCCATTACTCGCTATAATTTTAGTACTCGTGGATCACTGGCAAATATCAAGTGTTTTTGCGCAAACAGCATTACATAACATAGTATAAGCACTCGTGGAACACCGGTTAATATAAAGTGTTTTTGCGCAAACGCCANATTAGCGACCGTGGATCATTGGAAAATCCTAAACGTTTCTGTGCAGTCGCTATTACTCGCTTTAATATTAGTACCCGTAAATTATCGGTAAATGTGAAGTGTTCTTGCGCAATCAGCATTACTCATCATAGTATTAGCTTCCGTGTATCACTAGGAAATCTTAAGTGTTTTTGTGCGAACGCCAATACCCGCTATAATATGAGTACCCGTGGATCACCGGAAAATATCAAGTGATTTTGCGCGAACGCCATTACTCGCTATTACAATAGTACCCGCAGATCACCGGGGAATATAAACTGTTTTTGCGCGAACGCCATTACTCATTATTATATTAGTACCCTTGGATCACCGGAAAATATCAAGTGTTTTTCCGTGACTACCATTACTCGCTATAATATTAGTATTCGCAGATCACCAGTAAATATGAAGTGTTCTTGCGCAAACGGCATTACTCATCATAGTATTAGCGACCGTGGATCATTAGAAAATCCTAAACGTTTCTGTGCAGTCGCTATTACTCGCTTTAATATTAGTACCCGTAAATTATCGGTAAATGTGAAGTGTTTTTGCGCAAACGGCACTACTTAACATAGTATTAGCACCCGTGGATCACCAATAAATATCAAGTGTTTCTGCGAGACCACCATTACCCGCTTTAATGTGAGTACCCGCGGATCACTAGTAAATATCAAGTGTTTTTGTACAAATAGCATTACTTAACATAGTATTAGCACCCGTGGATCACCGAAAAATATCAAGTGATTTTGCGCGAACGCCATTACTCGCTATTATATTAGTACCCGCAGATCACCGGGAAATATAAACTGTTTTTGCGCGAACGCCATTACTCATTATTATATTAGTACCCTTGGATCACCGGAAAATATCAAGTGTTTTTCCGTGACTACCATTACTCGCTATAATATTAGTATTCGCAGATCACCAGTAAATATGAAGTGTTCTTGCGCAAACGGCATTACTCATCATAGTATTAGCGACCGTGGATCATTAGAAAATCCTAAACGTTTCTGTGCAGTCGCTATTACTCGCTTTAATATTAGTACCCGTAAATTATCGGTAAATGTGAAGTGTTCTTGCGCAATCAGCATTACTCATCATAGTATTAGCTTCCGTGTATCACTAGGAAATCTTAAGTGTTTTTGTGCGAACGCCAATACCCGCTATAATATGAGTACCCGTGGATCACCGATATATATTAAGTGTTTTTGCGCAAATGGACTTAATCATCATAGTATAAGCACCCGTGGATCACCAGAAAATAATAAGTGTTAATGCGCGAACGAGATTACTCGCTATAATATTAGTACCCATGGATCACCAGCAAATATCAAGTGTTTTTGTAAGAACGCCATTACTCAATATAATATAAGCACCCAGGGATCATCAGAAAACATCAAGTGTTTTTGCGCAAACGCCATTACTCGCTATAATATGAGTACCAATGAATAACCAGAAAATATAAACTGTTTTTGCGCGAACGCCATTACTCATTATCATGTTAGTACCCTTAGATCACCGAAAAATATCAAGTGTTTTTGCGTGACTACCATTACTCGCTATTATATTAGTACCCACAGATCACCAGTAAATATAAAGTGTTTCTGTACAAATGGCATTCTTCATTATAGTAATAGCACCCGTTGATCACCGGGAAATATAAAGTGTTTTTACGTGACCACCATTACTCGCTATAATATGAGTACCCGCGGATCACCAGTATATATTAAGTGTTTTTGCGCAAATGGCATTAAACATCATAGCATTAGCACCCGTGAATCACAAGAAAATAATGAGTGTTTATGCGCAAACGCCATAACTCGCTATAATATGAGTACCCGTGAATTACAAGCAAATATTAAGTGTTTTTGAGCAAACAGCATTACTTAACATAGTATTAGCACCCGTGGATCACCGAAAAGTATCAAGTGATTTTGCGCGAACGCCATTACTCGCTATTATATTAGTACCCGCAGATCACCGGGAAATATCAAGTGTTTTTGCGTGACCACCATTACTCGCTATAATATTAGTTTTCGTGGATAACCAGTAAATATCAAGTGTTTTTGCGCAAATAGCATTACTCAACAGTATTAGCACCCGTGGATCACTGAGAAATATGAAGTGTTTTTGCATGACCACCATTACTCGATATAATATGAGTACAAGCGGAACACCAGTATATATTAAGTGATTTGCGCAAATGGCAATTAACATCATAGCATTAGCACCCGTGGTTTACCAGAAAATAATAAGTGTTTATGCGCGAACAAGATTACTCGCTATAATATAAGTACCCATGGATCAACAAAAAATATCAAGAGTTTTTGTAAGAACGCCATTATGGTGATTTAAGGGTACTAATATTAGTACCCTTAAATCACCAGTAAATAAAAAAGGGCTTGCGTGACCGCATTTACTCGCTAAAGTTTAGTACCCGTAGATTACTAGTAAATGTTAAGTGTTTTTGCGCTAACGGCATTACTCAACGAAAAATTAGCACCTATGGATCACCAGGAATATTAAGTGTTTTTGTGCAAACGCCATTACTTATTATAATATTAGCATCCGCAGATAACCGGAAAATAATAAGTGTTTATACGCGAACGAGATTACTCGCTATAATTTCAGTAACTATGGATCACCAAAAAATATCAAGTGTTTTTAGAAGAACGCCATTACTCAATATAATATAAGCACCTAAGGATCATCAGAAAACATTAAGTGTTTTTGCGCCAACGCTATTACTCGCTATAATATGAGTACCCGTATATTACAAGCAAATATTAAGTGTTTTTGAGCAAACAGCATTACTTAACATAGTATTAGCACCCGTGGATCACCGAAAAATATCAAGTGATTTTGCGCGAACGCCATTACTCGCTATTATATTAGTACCCGCAGATCACCGGGAAATATAAACTGTTTTTGCGCGAACGCCATTACTCATTATTATATTAGTACCCTTGGATCACCGGAAAATATCAAGTGATTTTGCGCGAACGCCATTACTCGCTTTAATATTAGTACCCGTAAATTATCGGTAAATGTGAAGTGTTTTTGCGCAAACGGCACTACTTAACATAGTATTAGCACCCGTGGATCACCAATAAATATCAAGTGTTTCTGCGAGACCACCATTACCCGCTTTAATGTGAGTACCCGCGGATCACTAGTAAATATCAAGTGTTTTTGTACAAATAGCATTTATTTATTATAGTAAAAGCACCCGTGGAACACCAGAAAATCTCAAGTGTTTTTGTGCGAACGCCATTACTCGCTATAATATTAGTACCCGTGGATCACTAGTGAATATTCAGTGTTTCTGCGCAAATGGCATTACTTATAATAGTATTATCACCCTTGGATTATCGGGAAATCCTAAGCGTTTCTGTGCGGACGCCATTACTCGCTTTAATATTAGTACCCGTGAATTATCTGTGAATGTCAAGTGTTTTTGCGCAAACGGCATAACTCAGCATAGACTTAGCTTCCGTTAATCACCGGAAAATATCAAGTTTTTTTACGTGACCACCTTTACTCGCTATAATATGAGTACCCGTGGATCACCAATATATATTAAGTGTTTTTGCGCAAATGGACTTAATCATCATAGTATAAGCACCCGTGGATCACCAGAAAATAATAAGTGTTAATGCGCGAACGAGATTACTCGCTATAATATTAGTACCCATGGATCACCAGCAAATATCAAGTGTTTTTGTAAGAACGCCATTACTCAATATAATATAAGCACCCAGGGATCATCAGAAAACATCAAGTGTTTTTGCGCAAACGCCATTACTCGCTATAATATGAGTACCAATGAATAACCAGAAAATATAAACTGTTTTTGCGCGAACGCCATTACTCATTATCATGTTAGTACCCTTAGATCACCGAAAAATATCAAGTGTTTTTGCGTGACTACCATTACTCGCTATTATATTAGTACCCACAGATCACCAGTAAATATAAAGTGTTTCTGTACAAATGGCATTCTTCATTATAGTAATAGCACCCGTTGATCACCGGGAAATATAAAGTGTTTTTACGTGACCACCATTACTCGCTATAATATGAGTACCCGCGGATCACCAGTATATATTAAGTGTTTTTGCGCAAATGGCATTAAACATCATAGCATTAGCACCCGTGAATCACAAGAAAATAATGAGTGTTTATGCGCAAACGCCATAACTCGCTATAATATGAGTACCCGTGAATTACAAGCAAATATTAAGTGTTTTTGAGCAAACAGCATTACTTAACATAGTATTAGCACCCGTGGATCACCGAAAAGTATCAAGTGATTTTGCGCGAACGCCATTACTCGCTATTATATTAGTACCCGCAGATCACCGGGAAATATCAAGTGTTTTTGCGTGACCACCATTACTCGCTATAATATTAGTACTCGTGGATCACCAGTAAATATCAAGTGTTTTTGCGCAAATAGCATTACTCAACATAGTATTAGCACCCGTGGATCACTGAGAAATATGAAGTGTTTTTGCATGACCTCCATTACTCGATATAATATGAGTACAAGCGGATCACCAGTAAATATCAAGTGTTTTTGCGCAAATGGCATTACTCAACATAGTATTAGCACCCGTGAATCACCGAAAAATATGAAGTGTTTTTGCATGACCACCATTACTCGATATAATATGAGTGCCCGCGGATCACCAGTATTTATTAAGTGTTTTTGCGCAAATGGCATTACTCATTATAGAAATAGCACCCGTTGATCACCGGGAAATATAGAGTGTTTTTACGTGACCACCATTACTCGCTATAATATGAGTACCCGTGGATCACCAGTATATATTAAGTGTTTTTGCGCAAATGGCATTACTCATCATAGTATTAGCGACCGTGGATCATCGGAAAATCCTTAGCGTTTCTGTTCGGTCGCCATTACTCGCTTTAATATAAGTACCCGTATATTATCGGTAAATGTTAAGTGTTTTTGCGCAAACGGCATTACTTAACATAGTATTAGCACTTTTAGATCACCAAAAGATATCAAGTGTTTTTGCGAGACCACCATTACCCGCTATAATGTAAGTACCCGCGAATCACCAGTAAATATCAAGTGTTTTTGTACAAATAGCATTACTCATTATAGTTATAGCACACGTGGATCACCAGGAAATCTTAAGTGTTTTTGTGCGAGCGCCATTACTCGCTATAATATTAGTACCCGTAGATCACTAGTAAATATTAAGTGTTTCTGCGCAAATGGCATTACTCATAAAAGTATTAGCACCCTTGGATCATCGGAAAATCCTTAGCGTTTCTGTGCGGCCGCCATTACTCGCTTTAATATTAGTACCCGTGAATTATCGGTGAATGTCATGTGTTTTTGCGCAAACGGCAAAACTCAGCATAGACTTAGCTTCTGTTGATCACCGGGAAATATCAAGTGTTTTTACGTGACCACCTTTACTCGCTATAATATGAGTACCCGTGAATACCAAGCAAATATTAAGTGTTTTTGAGCAAACAGCATTACTCAACATAGTATTAGCACCCGTGGATCACTGAGAAATATGAAGTGTTTTTGCATGACCACCATTACTCGATATAATATGAGTACAAGCGGAACACCAGTATATATTAAGTGATTTGCGCAAATGGCAATTAACATCATAGCATTAGCACCCGTGGATTACCAGAAAATAATAAGTGTTTATGCGCGAACAAGATTACTCGCTATAATATTAGTACCCATGGATCAACAAAAAATATCAAGAGTTTTTGTAAGAACGCCATTACTCAATATAATATAAGCACGCAAGGATCATCAGAAAACATCAAGTGTTTTTGCGCAAACGCCATTACTCTTTATAATATGAGTACCAATGAATCACCAGAAAAAATAAACTGTTTTTGCGCGAACGCCATTACTCATTATCATGTTAGTACCCTTAGATCACCGGAAAATATCAAGTGTTTTTGCGTGACTACCATAACTCGCTATAATATGAGAACCCGCGGATCACCAGTATATATTAAGTGTTTTTGTAAAAATGGCATTACTTATTATAGTAATAGCACTTGTCGATCACCGGGGAATATAAAGTGTTTTTACGTGACCACCATTACTCGCTATTATATGAGTACCCGCGGATCACCAGTATATATTAAGTGTTTTTGCGCAAATGGCATTAAACATCATAGCATTAGAACCCGTGAATCACCAGAAAATAATGAGTGTTTTTGTGCAAACGCCATTACTTATTATAATATAAGCACCTGAAGATAACCGGAAAATGATAAGTGTTTATGCGCGAACGAGATTACTCGCTATAATTTTAGTACCCGTGAATTACAAGCAAATATTAAGTGTTTTAGAGCAAACAGCATTACTTAACATAGTATTAGCACCCGTGAATTACCGAAAAATATCAAGTGATTTTGCGCGAACGCCATGACTCGCTATTATATTAGTACCCGCAGATCACCGGGAAATATCAAGTGTTTTTGCGTGACCACCAATACTCGCTTTAATATTAGTACCCGCAGATCACCAGTAAATATTAAGTGTTCTTGCGCAAACAGCATTACTTATCATAGTATTAGCACCCGTAGATCATGCGAAAATCCTAAGCGTTACTGTGTGGACGCCATTACTCGCTTTAATATTAGTACCCGTAAATCATCAGTGAATGTCAAGTGTTTTTGCGCAAACGGCATGACTTAACATAGTATTGGCACCTGTGGATTACCAGTAAGTATCAAGTATTTTTGCGCAAACGGCATTACTCAACATAGTATTATCACCTATGGATCACCAGGAATATAAAGTGTTTTTGTGCAAACGCCATTACTTATTATAATATTAGCACCCGTAGATCACCGGAAAATGATAAGTATTTATGCGCGAACGAGATTACTCGCTATAATTTTAGTACCCATGGATCACCAGAAAATATCAAGTGTTTTTAGAAGAACGCCATTACTCAATATAATATAAGCAACCAAGGATCATCAAAAAACATTAAGTGTTTTTGCGCAAACGCCATTACTCGCTATTATATGAGTACCCGTGAATTACAAGCAAATATTAAGTGTTTTTGATCAAACAGCATTACCAAACATAGTATTAGCACCCGTGGATCACCGAAAAATATTAAGTGATTTTGCGCGAACGCCATTACTCGCTATTATATTAGTACCCGCAGATCACCGGGAAATATAAACTGTTTTTGCGCGAACGCCATTACTCATTATTATATTAGTACCCTTGGATCATCGGAAAATATCAAGTGTTTTTCCGTGACTACCATTACTCGCTATAATATTAGTACCCGCAGATCACCAGTAAATATGAAGTGTTCTTGCGCAAACGGCATTACTCATCATAGTATTAGCGACCGTGGATCATCGGAAAATCCTAAGCGTTTCTGTGCAGTCGCTATTACTCGCTTTAATATTAGTACCCGTAAATTATCGGTAAATGTTAAGTGTTTTTGCGCAATCGGCACTACTTAACATAGTATTAGCACCCGTGGATCACCAATAAATATCAAGTGTTTTTGTACAAATAGCATTACTTATTATAGTAATAGCACCCGTGGATCACCAGAAAATCTCAACTGTTTTTGTGCGAACGCCATTACTCGCTATAATATTAGTACCCGTGGATCACTAGTGAATATTCAGTGTTTCTGCGCAAATGGCATTACTTATAATAGTATTATCACCTTTGGATTATTGGTAAATCCTAAGCGTTTCTGTGCGGACGCCATTACTCGCTTTAATATTAGTACCCGTGAATTATCTGTGAATGTCAAGTGTTTTTGCGCAAACGGCATAACTCAGCATAGACTTAGCTTCCGTTAATCACCGGAAAATATCAAGTTTTTTTACGTGACCACCTTTACTCGCTATAATATGAGTACCCGTGGATCACCAATATATATTAAGTGTTTTTGCGCAAATGGACTTAATCATCATAGTATAAGCACCCGTGGATCACCAGAAAATAATAAGTGTTAATGCGCGAACGAGATTACTCGCTATAATATTAGTACCCATGGATCACCAGCAAATATCAAGTGTTTTTGTAAGAACGCCATTACTCAATATAATATAAGCACCCAGGGATCATCAGAAAACATCAAGTGTTTTTGCGCAAACGCCATTACTCGCTATAATATGAGTACCAATGAATAACCAGAAAATATAAACTGTTTTTGCGCGAACGCCATTACTCATTATCATGTTAGTACCCTTAGATCACCGAAAAATATTAAGTGTTTTTGCGTGACTACCATCACTCGCTATTATATTAGTACCCACAGATCACCAGTAAATATGAAGTGTTTCTGTACAAATGGCATTACTCATTATAGTAATAGCACCCGTTGATCACCGGGAAATTTAAAGTGTTTTTACGTGACCACCATTACTCGCTATGATATGAGTACCCGCGGATCACCAGTATATATTAAGTGTTTTTGTACAAATGGCATTACTTATTATAGCAATAGCACCCGTTGATCACCGGGAAATATAAAGTGTTTTTACGTGACCACCATTACTCGCTATAATATGAGTACCCACGGATCACCAGTATATATTAAGTGTTTTTGCGCAAATGGCATTAAACATCATAGCATTAGCACCTGTGAATCACAAGAAAATAATGAGTGTTTATGCGCAAACGCCATTACTCGCTATGATATGAGTACCAACTGTTCACCGGTAAATGTCAAGTGTTTTTCTGGAAACAGCATTACTCAATATAGTATTAGCACACGTGGATCACCGGAAAATATCAAGTGTTTTTACGCCAAGGCCATTACTCGCTATAATATTAGTACTTATGAATCACCGGAAAATATTAACTGTTTTTCTGCGAACGCCATTACTCACCATTATATTAGTACCTGCGGATCAGCGGTAATGCTAAGTGTTTTTACGGAAACGGCATTACTCAATATAATATGAGTACCCTTAGATTACCAGTTAATAACAAGTAAGCTTGCGTGACCACATTTACTCGCTATAATTTAGTACCCGTAGACTACCAGTAAATGTTAAGTGTTTTTGCGCAAACGGCATTACTCAACATAGTATTAGCACCTATGGATCACCAGGAATATCAAGTGTTTTTGTGCAAACGCAATTACTTATTATAATATTAGCACCCGTAGATCACCGGACAATAATAAGTGTTTATGCGCAAACGCCATTACTCGCTATAATATGAGTACCCGTGAATTACAAGCAAATATTAAGTGTTTTTGAGCAAACAGCATTACTTAACATAGTATTAGCACCCGTGGATCACCGAAAAGTATCAAGTGATTTTGCGCGAACGCCATTACTCGCTATTATATTAGTACCCGCAGATCACCGGGAAATATCAAGTGTTTTTGCGTGACCACCATTACTCGCTATAATATTAGTACTCGTGGATCACCAGCAAATATTAAGTGTTTTTGCGCAAATAGCATTACTTAACATAGTATTAGCACCCGTGGATCACCGAAAAGTATCAAGTGATTTTGCGCGAACGCCATTACTCGCTATTATATTAGTACCCGCAGATCACCGGGAAATATCAAGTGTTTTTGCGTGACCACCATTACTCGCTATAATATTAGTACTCGTGGATCACCAGTAAATATTAAGTGTTTTTGCGCAAATAGCATTACTGAACAAAGAACTAGCACCCGTGGATCACCGAAAAATATGAAGTGTTTTTGCATGACCACCATTACTCGATATAATATGAGTACAAGCGAATTACCAGTATATATTAAGTGTTTTTGCGCAAATGGCAATTAACATCATAGCATTAGCACCCGTTAATTACTAGAAAATAATAAGTGTTTATGCGCGAACAAGATTACTCGCTATAATATTAGTACCCATGGATCAACAAAAAATATCAAGAGTTTTTGTAAGAACGCCATTATGGTGATTTAAGGGTACTAATATTAGTACCCTTAAATCACCAGTAAATAAAAAAGGGCTTGCGTGACCGCATTTACTCGCTAAAGTTTAGTACCCGTAGATTACCAGTAAATGTTAAGTGTTTTTGCCCAAACGGCATTACTCAACGAAAAATTAGCACCTATGGATCACCAGGAATATTAAGTGTTTTTGTGCAAACGCCATTACTTATTATAATATTAGCATCCGCAGATAACCGGAAAATAATAAGTGTTTATACGCGAACGAGATTACTCGCTATAATTTCAGTACCTATGGATTACCAGAAAATATCAAGTGTTTTTAGAAGAACGCCATTACTCAATATAATATAAGCACCTAAGGATCATTAGAAAACATTAAGTGTTTTTGCGCCAACGCTATTACTCGCTATAATATGAGTACCCGTATATTACAAGCAAATATTAAGTGTTTTTGAGCAAACAGCATTACTTAACATAGTATTAGCACCCGTGGATCACCGAAAAATATCAAGTGATTTTGCGCGAACGCCATTACTCGCTATTATATTAGTACCCGCAGATCACCGGGAAATATAAACTGTTTTTGCGCGAACGCCATTGCTCATTATTATATTAGTACCCTTGGATCATCGGAAAATATCAAGTGTTTTTCCGTGACTACCATTACTCGCTATAATATTAGTACCCGCAAATCACCAGTAAATATGAAGTGTTCTTGCGCAAACGGCATTACTCATCATAGTATTAGCGACCGTGGATCATCGGAAAATCCTAAGCGTTTCTGTGCGGTCGCCATTACTCGCTTTAATATTAGAACCCGTGAATTATTGGTGAATGTCAAGTGTTTTTGCGCAAACGGCATAACTCAGCATAGACTTAGCTTCTGTTGATCACCGGGAAATATTAAGTGTTTTTACGTAACCACCTTTACTCGCTATAATATGAGTACCCGTGGATCACCAGTATATGTTAAGTGTTTTTGCGCAAATGGATTTAATCATCATAGTATTAGCACCCGTGGATCACCAGAAAATAATAAGTGTTCATGCGCGAACGAGAAAACTCGCTATAATATTAGTACCCATGGATCACTAGCAAATATCAAGTGTTTTTGAAAGTACGCCATTACTAAATATAATATAAGGACCCAGGGATCATCAGAAAACATCAAGTGTTTTTGCGCAAACGCCATTACTCGCTATAATATGAGTACCAATGAATCACCAGAAAAAATAAACTGTTTTTGCGCGAACGCCATTACTCATTATCATGTTAGTACCCTCAGATCACCGGAAAATATCAAGTGTTTTTGCGTGACTACCATAACTCGCTATAATATGAGAAACCGCGGATCACCAGTAAATATTAAGTGTTTTTGCATGACCACCATTACTCGATATAATATGAGTACAAGCGGATTACCAGTATATATTAAGTGTTTTTGCGAAAATGGCAATTAACATCATAGCATTAGCACCCGTGGATTACTAGAAAATAATAAGTGTTTATGCGCGAACAAGATTACTCGCTATAATATTAGTACCCATGGATCAACAAAAAATATCAAGTGTTTTTAGAAGAACGCCATTACTCAATATAATATAAGCACCCAAGGATCATCAGAAAACATTAAGTGTTTTTGCGCAAACGCCATTACTCGCTATAATATGAGTACCCGTGAATTACAAGCAAATATTAAGTGTTTTTGAGCAAACAGCATTACTTAACATAGTATTAGCACCCGTGGATCACCGAAAAGTATCAAGTGATTTTGCGCGAACGCCATTACTCGCTATTATATTAGTACCCGCAGATCACCGGGAAATATCAAGTGTTTTTGCGTGACCACCATTACTCGCTATAATATTAGTACTCGTGGATCACCAGTAAATAATAAGTGTTTTTGCGCAAATAGCATTACTCAACATAGTATTAGCACCCGTGGATCACCGAGAAATATGAAGTGTTTTTGCATGACCACCATTACTCGATATAATATGAGTACAAGCGGATTACCAGTATATATTAAGTGTTTTTGCGCAAATGGCAATTAACATCATAGCATTAGCACCCGTGGATTACTAGAAAATAATAAGTGTTTATGCGCGAACAAGATTACTCGCTATAATATTTGTACCCATGGATTAACAAAAAATATCAAGAGTTTTTGTAAGAACGCCATTACTCAATATAATATAAGCACGCAAGGATCATTAGAAAACATTTAGTGATTTTGCGCGAACGCCATTACTCGCTATTATATTAGTACCCGCAGGTCACCGGGAAATATCAAGTGTTTTTGCGTGACCACCAATACTCGCAATAATATTAGTACCCGCAGATCAGCAGTAAATATTAAGTGTTCTTGCGCAAACAGCATTACTTATCATAGTATTAGCACCCGTGGATCATGCGGAAATCCTAAGCGTTACTGTGTGGACGCCATTACTCGCTTTAATATTAGTACCCGTAAATCATCGGTGAATGTCAAGTGTTTTTGCGCAAAAGGAATTACTTAACATTGTATTAATACCCGTTGATCACCAATAAATATCAAGTGTTTTTGCAAGACCACCATTACCCGGTATAATGTGAGTTCCCGCGGATCGACAGTAAATATCAAGTGTTTTTGCGCAAATGGCATTACTCATTATAGTAATAGCACCCATGGATCACCAGAAAATCTTAAGTGTTTATGTGCGAACGCCATTACTCGCTATAATATTAGCACCCGTGGATCACCGGAAAATATCAAGTGTTTTTGCGCCAATGCCATAACTCGCTTTAATATTAGTACTCATAGAACACCGGAAAATATTAACTGTTTTTGCGCGAACGCAATTACTCATTTTAATATTAGTANAATGGCATTACTCATCATATTATAAGCACTCGTAGATCAACGGAAATCTCAAGTTTTTTTGTGCGAACGCCGTTACTTGCTGAAATATTAGCACCCGTAGATCACCAAGTAATAAAATGTTTTTGAGCGTGACCGCCATTACTTGCTATAATATCAGGACCCGTGGACCACTAGAAAATAGCAAGTGTTTTTGCGCAAAGGGTATTACTCATCATAGTATTATACTCTGTAAATTACCGGGAAATGTCCAGTTTTTGCGTGACTGCTATTACTCGCTATAATATTTGTACCCGTGGATCACCAGTAAATATCAAGTGTTTTTGCGCAAATGGCATTACTCAACATAGTATTAGCACCCGTGGATCACCGAGAAATATTAAGTGTTTTTGCGCAAACGCCATTACTTGCTATAATATTAGTACCCGTCCATCAACAGTAAATATTAAGTGTTTTTGCGCAAAGGTTATTTTTTAACAAGGTATTATTCTCTGAAAATCACCGGGAATATCAAGTTTTTTCGCGTGACCGCCATTACTCGATATAATATTAGTACCCGTGAAACACTGGCAAATATGATGTGTTTTTGCGCAAACGCCTACTCGCTATAATATTAGTACCTGCAGATCACCGGGAAATATCAAGTGTTTTTGCATCAATGTCGCTAATCGCTATAATATAAGTACCCATGGATCACTGGAAAATATGGAGTGTTTTTGTTCGAACGCCATTACTCGCTATAATATTAGTACCCGTAAATCACCGATAAATGTCAAGTGTTTTTGCGCAAACGGCAAAACTTAACATAGTATTAGCACCCATGAATCACCGAGAAATATCAAATGTATTTGGGTGAACGCCATTACTCGCTATAATATTAGTNATTAGCGACCGTGGATCATTGGAAAATCCTAAACGTTTCTGTGCAGTCGCTATTACTCGCTTTAATATTAGTACCCGTAAATTATCGGTAAATGTTAAGTGTTTTTGCGCAATCGGCACTACTTAACATAGTATTAGCACCCGTGGATCACCAATAAATATCAAGTGTTTTTGTACAAATAGCATTACTTATTATAGTAATAGCACCCGTGGATCACCAGAAAATCTCAACTGTTTTTGTGCGAACGCCATTACTCGCTATAATATTAGTACCCGTGGATCACTAGTGAATATTCAGTGTTTCTGCGCAAATGGCATTACTTATAATAGTATTATCACCCTTGGATTATCGGGAAATCCTAAGCGTTTCTGTGCGGACGCCATTACTCGCTTTAATATTAGTACCCGTGAATTATCTGTGAATGTCAAGTGTTTTTGCGCAAACGGCATAACTTAGCATAGACTTAGCTTCCGTTGATCACCGGGAAATATCAAGTTTTTTTACGTGACCACCTTCACTCGCTATAATATGAGTACCCGTGGATCACCAATATATATTAAGTGTTTTTGCGCAAATAGCATTAAACATCATAGCATTAGCACCCGTGAATCACAAGAAAATAATGAGTGTTTATGCGCAAACGCCATTACTCGCTATAATATGAGTACCAATGAATAACCAGAAAATATAAACTGTTTTTGCGCGAACGCCATTACTCATTATTATGTTACTACCCTTAGATCACCGAAAAATATCAAGTGTTTTTGCGTGACTACCATTACTCGCTATTATATTAGTACCCACAGATCACCAGTAAATATGAAGTGTTTCTGTACAAATGGCATTACTCATTATAGTAATAGCACCCGTTGATCACCAGGAAATATAAAGTGTCTTTACGTGACCACCATTACTCGCTATAATATGAGTACCCTCGAATCACCAGTATATATTAAGTGTTTTTGTACAAATGGCATTACTTATTATAGTAATAGAACCCGTTGATCACCGGGAAATATAAAGTGTTTTTACGTGACCACCATTACTCGCTATAATATGAGTACCCGCGGATCACCAGTATATATTAAGTGTTTTTGTACAAATGGCATTACTTATTATAGCAATAGCACCCGTTGATCACCGGGAAATATAAAGTGTTTTTACGTGACCACCATTACTCGCTATAATATGAGTACCCGCGGATCACCAGTATATATTAAGTGTTTTTGTACAAATGGCATTACTTATTATAGCAATAGCACCCGTTGATCACCGGGAAATATAAAGTGTTTTTACGTGACCACCATTACTCGCTATAATATGAGTACCCGCGGATCACCAGTATATATTAAGTGTTTTTGTACAAATGGCATTACTCAACATAGTATTAGCACCCGTAGATCACTGAGAAATATGAAGTGTTTTTGCATGACCACCATTACTCGATATAATATGAGTACAAGCGGATCACCAGTATATATTAAGTAATTTGCGCAAATGGCAATTAACATCATAGCATTAGCACCCGTGGATTACCAGAAAATAATAAGTGTTTATGCGCGAACAAAATTACTCGCTATAATATTAGTACCCATGGATCAACAAAACATATTAAGAGTTTTTGTAAGAACGCCATTACTCAATATAATATAAGCACGCAAGTATCAACAGAAAACATTTAGTGTTTTTGCGCAAACGCCATTACTCGCTATAATAGGAGTACCAATAAATCACCGGAAAATATATCTGTTTTTGCGCGAACGCCATTACTCATTATTATATCAGTATTCTTAGATCACCCAGAAATATCAAGTGTTTTTGCGTGACTACCAATACTCGCTATAATATTAGTACCCGCAGATCACCAGTAAATATGAAGTGTTCTTGCGCAAACAGCATTACTCATCATAGTATTAGCATCCGTGGATCATGGGGAAATCCTAAGCGTTACTGTGTGGACGCCATTACTCGCTTTAATATTAGTACCCGTAAATCATCGGTGAATATCAAGTGTTTTTGCGCAAATGGCATTACTCATTATAGAAATAGCACCCGTTGATCACCAGGAAGTATAGAGTGTTTTTACGTGACCACCATCACTCGCTATAATATGAGTACCCGTGGATCACCAGTATATATTAAGTGTTTTTGCGCAAATGGCATTACTTATCATAGTATTAGCGACCGTGGATCATCGGAAAACCCTTAGCGTTTCTGTGCGGTCGCCATTACTCGCTTTAATATAAGTACCCGTATATTATCGGTAAATGTTAAGTGTTTTTGCGCAAACGGCATTACTTAAAATAGTGTTAGCACTTTTGGATCACCAATAGATATCAAGTGTTTTTGCGAGACCACCATTACCCGCTATAATGTAAGTACCTGCGAATCACCGGTAAATATCAAGTGTTTTGTACAAATAGCATTACTCATTATAGTTATAGCACACGTGGATCACCAGGAAATCTTAAGTGTTTTTGTGCGAGCGCCATTACTCGCTATAATATTAGTACCCGTAGATCACTAGTAAATATTAAGTGTTTCTGCGCAAATGGCATTACTCATAAAAGTATTAGCACCCTTGGATCATCGGAAAATCCTTAGCGTTTCTGTGCGGCCGCCATTACTCGCTTTAATATTAGTACCCGTGAATTATCTGTGAATGTCAAGTGTTTTTGCGCAAACGGCATAACTTAGCATAGACTTAGCTTCCGTTGATCACCGGGAAATATCAAGTTTTTTTACGTGACCACCTTCACTCGCTATAATATGAGTACCCGTGGATCACCAATATATATTAAGTGTTTTTGCGCAAATAGCATTAAACATCATAGCATTAGCACCCGTGAATCACAAGAAAATAATGAGTGTTTATGCGCAAACGCCATTACTCGCTATAATATGAGTACCAATGAATAACCAGAAAATATAAACTGTTTTTGCGCGAACGCCATTACTCATTATTATGTTACTACCCTTAGATCACCGAAAAATATCAAGTGTTTTTGCGTGACTACCATTACTCGCTATTATATTAGTACCCACAGATCACCAGTAAATATGAAGTGTTTCTGTACAAATGGCATTACTCATTATAGTAATAGCACCCGTTGATCACCAGGAAATATAAAGTGTCTTTACGTGACCACCATTACTCGCTATAATATGAGTACCCTCGAATCACCAGTATATATTAAGTGTTTTTGTACAAATGGCATTACTTATTATAGTAATAGAACCCGTTGATCACCGGGAAATATAAAGTGTTTTTACGTGACCACCATTACTCGCTATAATATGAGTACCCGCGGATCACCGGTAAATGTCAAGTGTTTTCCTGGAAACAGCATTACTCAATATGGTATTAGTACCCTTAGATCACCAGTTAATAACGAGTAAGCTTGCGTGACCACATTTACTCGCCATAATTTAGTACCCGTAGATTACCAGTAAATGTACAGTGTTTTTGCGCAAACGGCATTACTTAACATAGAATTGGCACCCGTGGATTACCGGTAAGTATCAAGTATTTTTGTGCAAACGGCATTACTCAACATAGTATTAGCACCAATGGATCACCAGAAATATCAAGTGTTTTTGTGCAAACGCCATTACTTATTATAATATTAGCACCCGTAGATCACCGGAAAATAATAAGTGTTTATGCGCGAACGAGATTACTCGCTATAATTCTAGTACCTATGGATCATCAAAAAATATGAAGTGTTTTTAGGAGAACGCCATTACTCAATATAATATAAGCACCCAAGGATCATCAGAAAACATTAAGTGTTTTTGCGCAAACGCCATTACTCGCTATAATATGCGTACCCGTGAATTACAAGCAAATATTAAGTGTTTTTGAGCAAACAGCATTACTTAACATAGTATTAGCACCCGTGGATCACCAAAAAGTATCAAGTGATTTTGCGCGAACTCCATTACTCGCTATTATATTAGTACCCGCAGATCACCGGGAAATATCAAGTGTTTTTGCGTGACCACCATTACTCGCTATAATATTAGTACTCGTGGATCACCAGTAAATATTAAGTGTTTTTGCGCAAATAGCATTACTGAACAAAGAACTAGCACCCGTGGATCACCGAAAAATATGAAGTGTTTTTGCATGACCACCATTACTCGATATAATATGAGTACAAGCGAATTACCAGTATATATTAAGTGTTTTTGCGCAAATGGCAATTAACATCATAGCATTAGCACCCGTTAATTACTAGAAAATAATAAGTGTTTATGCGCGAACAAGATTACTCGCTATAATATTAGTACCCATGGATCAACAAAAAATATCAAGAGTTTTTGTAAGAACGCCATTATGGTGATTTAAGGGTACTAATATTAGTACCCTTAAATCACCAGTAAATAAAAAAGGGCTTGCGTGACCGCATTTACTCGCTAAAGTTTAGTACCCGTAGATTACCAGTAAATGTTAAGTGTTTTTGCCCAAACGGCATTACTCAACGAAAAATTAGCACCTATGGATCACCAGGAATATTAAGTGTTTTTGTGCAAACGCCATTACTTATTATAATATTAGCATCCGCAGATAACCGGAAAATAATAAGTGTTTATACGCGAACGAGATTACTCGCTATAATTTCAGTACCTATGGATTACCAGAAAATATCAAGTGTTTTTAGAAGAACGCCATTACTCAATATAATATAAGCACCTAAGGATCATTAGAAAACATTAAGTGTTTTTGCGCCAACGCTATTACTCGCTATAATATGAGTACCCGTATATTACAAGCAAATATTAAGTGTTTTTGAGCAAACAGCATTACTTAACATAGTATTAGCACCCGTGGATCACCGAAAAATATCAAGTGATTTTGCGCGAACGCCATTACTCGCTATTATATTAGTACCCGCAGATCACCGGGAAATATAAACTGTTTTTGCGCGAACGCCATTGCTCATTATTATATTAGTACCCTTGGATCATCGGAAAATATCAAGTGTTTTTCCGTGACTACCATTACTCGCTATAATATTAGTACCCGCAAATCACCAGTAAATATGAAGTGTTCTTGCGCAAACGGCATTACTCATCATAGTATTAGCGACCGTGGATCATCGGAAAATCCTAAGCGTTTCTGTGCGGTCGCCATTACTCGCTTTAATATTAGAACCCGTGAATTATTGGTGAATGTCAAGTGTTTTTGCGCAAACGGCATAACTCAGCATAGACTTAGCTTCTGTTGATCACCGGGAAATATTAAGTGTTTTTACGTAACCACCTTTACTCGCTATAATATGAGTACCCGTGGATCACCAGTATATGTTAAGTGTTTTTGCGCAAATGGATTTAATCATCATAGTATTAGCACCCGTGGATCACCAGAAAATAATAAGTGTTCATGCGCGAACGAGAAAACTCGCTATAATATTAGTACCCATGGATCACTAGCAAATATCAAGTGTTTTTGAAAGTACGCCATTACTAAATATAATATAAGGACCCAGGGATCATCAGAAAACATCAAGTGTTTTTGCGCAAACGCCATTACTCGCTATAATATGAGTACCAATGAATCACCAGAAAAAATAAACTGTTTTTGCGCGAACGCCATTACTCATTATCATGTTAGTACCCTCAGATCACCGGAAAATATCAAGTGTTTTTGCGTGACTACCATAACTCGCTATAATATGAGAAACCGCGGATCACCAGTAAATATTAAGTGTTTTTGCATGACCACCATTACTCGATATAATATGAGTACAAGCGGATTACCAGTATATATTAAGTGTTTTTGCGAAAATGGCAATTAACATCATAGCATTAGCACCCGTGGATTACTAGAAAATAATAAGTGTTTATGCGCGAACAAGATTACTCGCTATAATATTAGTACCCATGGATCAACAAAAAATATCAAGTGTTTTTAGAAGAACGCCATTACTCAATATAATATAAGCACCCAAGGATCATCAGAAAACATTAAGTGTTTTTGCGCAAACGCCATTACTCGCTATAATATGAGTACCCGTGAATTACAAGCAAATATTAAGTGTTTTTGAGCAAACAGCATTACTTAACATAGTATTAGCACCCGTGGATCACCAAAAAATATCAAGTGATTTTGCGCGAACGCCATTACTCGCTATTATATTAGTACCCGCAGATCACCGGGAAATATCAAGTGTTTTTGCGTGACCACCATTACTCGCTATAATATTAGTACTCGTGGATCACCAGTAAATATCAAGTGTTTTTGAGCAAATAGCATTACTCAACATAGTATTAGCACCCGTGGATCACTGAGAAATATGAAGTGTTTTTGCATGACCACCATTACTCGATATAATATGAGTACAAGCGGATCACCAGTATATATTAAGTGATTTGCGCAAATGGCAATTAACATTATGGCATTAGCACCCGTGGATTACCAGAAAATAATAAGTGTTTATGCGCGAACAAGATTACTCGCTATAATATTAGTACGCATGGATCAACAAAAAATATCAAGAGTTTTTGTAAGAACGCCATTACTCAATATAATATAAGCACGCAAGTATCATCAGAAAACATTTAGTGTTTTTGCGCAAACGCCATTACTCGCTATAATAGGAGTACCAATAAATCACTGGAAAATATATCTGTTTTTGCGCGAACGCCATTACTCATTATTATATCAGTATTCTTAGATCACCCAGAAATATCAAGTGTTTTTGCGTGACTACCAATACTCGCTATAATATTAGTACCCGCAGATCACCAGTAAATATGAAGTGTTCTTGCGCAAACAGCATTACTCATCATAGTATTAGCACCCGTGGATCATGGGGAAATCCTAAGCGTTACTGTGTGGACGCCATTACTCGCTTTAATATTAGTACCCGTAAATCATCGGTGAATATCAAGTGTTTTTGCGCAAATGGCATTACTCATTATAGTAATAGCACCCATTGATCACCTGAAAATCTCAAGTGTTTAAATGCGAACGCCATTACTCGCTATAATATTAGCACCCGTGGATCACCGGAAAATATCAAGTGTTTTTGCGCCAATGCCTTACTCGCTATAATATTAGTACCCATGGAACACCGAAAAATATTAACTGTTTTTGCGCGAACGCAATTACTCACTTTAATATTAGTACCCTTGGATCACCGGGAAATATCAAGTGTTTTTGCGTGACCATCATTACTCGCTATTATATAAATACCCTTGGATCACCGGTAAATACCAAGTGTTTTAGCGCAAACGAATTAATTCAGCATAGACTTAGCACCCCTTGATCATCGGGAAATATCAAGTGTTTTTGTAGGAACGCCATTACTCAATATAATATAAGCACCCAGAGATTATCAGAAAACAAAAAGTGTTTTTGCGCAAACGCCATTACTCGCTATACTAAGAGTACCTATAGATCACCAGCAAATATCAAGTGTTTTTGTAAGAACGCCATTACTCAATATAATATAAGCACCTAGGGATCATCAGAAAACATCAAGTGTTTTTGCGCAAACGCCATTACTCGCTATAATATGAGTACCAATTATTCACCACAAAATATAAATTGTTTTTGCGCGAACGCCATCACTCATTATCATGTTAGTACCCTTGGATCACCGGAAAATATCAAGTGTTTTTGCGTGACTACCATTACTTGCTATAATATTAGTACCCGCAGATCACCAGTAAATATGAAGTGTTTCTGTACAAATGGCATTACTCATAATAGTAATAGCACCCGTTGATCACCGGGAAATATAAAGTGTTTTTACGTGACCACCATTACTCGCGATAATATGAGTACCCGCAGATCACCAGTATAAATTAAGTGTTTTTGCGCAAATGGCATTAAACAACATAGCATTAGCACCCGTGAATCACCAGAAAATAATGAGCGTTTATGCGCAAACGCCATTACTCGCTATAATATGAGTACCAATGGATCACCGGTAAATGTCAAGTGTTTTTACGCCAAGGCCATTACTCGCTATAATATTAGTACTTATGGATCACCGGGAAATATTAACTGTTTTCGTGTGAACGCCATTAATCGCTATTATATTAGTACCCGCAGATCACCGGGAAATATAAACTGTTTTTGCGCGAACGCCATTACTTATTGTTATATTAGTACCCTTGGATCACCGGAAAATAATAAGTGTTTATACGCGAACGAGATTACTCGCTATAATATTAGTACCCGTAGATCACCGGTAAATATCAAGTGTTTTTGCGCAAACCGCATAACTCAGCATAGACTAAGCACCCGTAGATCACCGGAAAATATCAAGTATTATTGCGTGACCACCACTACTCCTAATAATATGAGTACCCGCGGATCACCAGTAAATATTGAGTGTTTTTGCGCAAATAGCATTACTCATTATAGTATTAGCACCCGTGAGAGAATGAAAAATCTCAAGGGTTTTTTGTGTGAACGCCATTACTTCCTATAATATTGGTACCCGTAGATCATTGGTAATGGTCAAGTGTTTTTGCGGAAACAGCATTACTCAACATAGTATTAGCACTTGTGGATCACCAGAAAATATCAAGTGTTTTTACGCCAAGGCCATTACTCGCTATAATATTAGTACTTATGGATCACCGGGAAATATTAACTGTTTTTGTGTGAACGCCATCACTCAGCATAATATTAGTACACGCGGATCACCAGTAATGCCAAACGTTTTTGCGAAAACGGCATTACTTAATATAATATTAGTACCCTTAGATCAACAGTAAATAACAAGTGTGTTTGCGTGACCGCATTTACTGGCTATAATTTAGTACCCGTAGATTACCAGTAAATGTTAAGAGTTTTTGCGCAAACGGCATTACTTGACATAGTATTGGCACCCGTGGATTACCGGTAAATATGAAGTGTTTTCGCGCAAACGGCATGACTCAACATAGTATTAGCACCTATGGATCACCAGAAATATCAAGTGTTCTTGTGCAAACGCTATTACTCATTATAATATTAGCACCCGTAGATCACCGGAAAATAATAAGTGTTTATGCGTGAACGTGATTACTCGCTCTAATATTAGTACCCATAGATCACTAAAAAATATCAAGTGTTTTTGTGAAAACGCCATTACTCAATATAATATTAGCACCCAAGGATTATCAGAAAATATTAAGTGTTATTGCGCAAACGCCATTACTCGCTATAATATTAGAACCCGTAAATCGACGGTAAATATCAAGTGTTTTTGCGCAAACGGCATTACTCAGAATAAACTTAGCACCCAGTACTTACTGAAAAATATCAAGTGTTTTTGCGTGACCATCATTACTTGCTATTATATAAATACCCTTGGATCACCGGTAAATACCAAGTGTTTTAGCGCAAACGAATTAACTCAGCATAGACTTAGCACCCCTTGATCATCGGAAAATATCAAGTGTTTTTGTAGGAACGCCATTACTCAATATAATATAAGCACCCAGAGATTATCAGAAAACAAAAAGTGTTTTTGCGCAAACGCCATTACTCGCTATAATAGGAGTACCTATGGATCATCAAAAAATATAAACTGTTTTTGCGCGAACGCCATTACTCATTATTATATTAGTACCCTTAGATCACCCGGAAATATCAAGTGTTTTTGCGTGACTACCATTACTCGCTATAATATTACTACCCGCAGATCACCAGTAAATATGAAGTGTTCTTGCGCAAACGTTATTACTTATCATAGTATTAGCACCTGTGGATCATCGGAAAATCCTAAGCGTTTCTGTGCAGTCGCCATTACTCGCTATAATATGAGTACCCGTGAATCACCAGTACATATTGAGTGTTTTTGCGCAAATGGACTTAATCATCATAGTATTAGCACGCGTGGATCACCATAAAATAATAAGTGTTTATGCGCGAACGAGATTACTCGCTATAATATTAGTACCCATGGATCACCAGCAAATATCAAGTGTTTTTGTAAGAACGCCATTACTCAATATAATATAAGCACCCAGAGATCATCAGAAAACATCAAGTGTTTTTGCGCAAACGCCATTACTCTTTATAATATGAGTACCAATGAATCACCAGAAAAAATAAACTGTTTTTGCGCGAACGCCATTACTCATTATCATGTTAGTACCCTTAGATCACCGGAAAATATCAAGTGTTTTTGCGTGACTACCATAACTCGCTATAATATGAGAACCAGCGGATCACCAGTATATATTAAGTGTTTTTGTAAAAATGGCATTACTTATTATAGTAATAGCACCCGTCGATCACCGGGGAATATAAAGTGTTTTTACGTGACCACCATTACTCGCTATTATATGAGTACCCGCGGATCACCAGTAAATATTAAGTGTTTTTGCGCAAATGGCATTAAACATCATAGCATTAGAAATCGTGAATCACCAGAAAATAATGAGTGTTTTTGTGCAAACGCCATTACTTATTATAATATAAGCACCTGAAGATAACCTGAAAATGATAAGTGTTTATGCGCGAACGAGATTACTCGCTATAATTTTAGTACCCGTGAATTACAAGCAAATATTAAGTGTTTTAGAGCAAACAGCATTACTTAACATAGTATTAGCACCCGTGAATTACCGAAAAATATCAAGTGATTTTGCGCGAACGCCATGACTCGCTATTATATTAGTACCCGCAGATCACCGGGAAATATCAAGTGTTTTTGCGTGACCACCAATACTCGCTTTAATATTAGTACCCGCAGATCACCAGTAAATATTAAGTGTTCTTGCGCAAACAGCATTACTTATCATAGTATTAGCACCCGTAGATCATGCGAAAATCCTAAGCGTTACTGTGTGGACGCCATTACTCGCTTTAATATTAGTACCCGTAAATCATCAGTGAATGTCAAGTGTTTTTGCGCAAACGGCATGACTTAACATAGTATTGGCACCTGTGGATTACCAGTAAGTATCAAGTATTTTTGCGCAAACGGCATTACTCAACATAGTATTATCACCTATGGATCACCAGGAATATAAAGTGTTTTTGTGCAAACGCCATTACTTATTATAATATTAGCACCCGTAGATCACCGGAAAATGATAAGTATTTATGCGCAAACGAGATTACTCGCTATAATTTTAGTACCCATGGATCACCAGAAAATATCAAGTGTTTTTAAAAGAACGCCATTACTCAATATAATATAAGCAACCAAGGATCATCAAAAAACATTAAGTGTTTTTTCGCAAACGCCATTACTCGCTATTATATGAGTAACCGTGAATTACAAGCAAATATTAAGTGTTTTTGATCAAACAGCATTACCAAACAAAGTATTAGCACCCGTCGATCACCGAAAAATATTAAGTAATTTTGCGCGAACGCCATTACTCGCTATTATATTAGTACCCGCAGATCACCGGGAAATATAAACTGTTTTTGCGCGAACGCCATTGCTCATTATTATATTAGTACCCTTGGATCATCGGAAAATATCAAGTGTTTTTCCGTGACTACCATTACTCGCTATAATATTAGTACCCGCAAATCACCAGTAAATATGAAGTGTTCTTGCGCAAACGGCATTACTCATCATAGTATTAGCGACCGTGGATCATCGGAAAATCCTAAGCGTTTCTGTGCGGTCGCCATTACTCGCTTTAATATTAGAACCCGTGAATTATTGGTGAATGTCAAGTGTTTTTGCGCAAACGGCATAACTCAGCATAGACTTAGCTTCTGTTGATCACCGGGAAATATTAAGTGTTTTTACGTAACCACCTTTACTCGCTATAATATGAGTACCCGTGGATCACCAGTATATATTAAGTGTTTTTGCGCAAATGGATTTAATCATCATAGTATTAGCACCCGTGGATCACCAGAAAATAATAAGTGTTCATGCGCGAACGAGAAAACTCGCTATAATATTAGTACCCATGGATCACTAGCAAATATCAAGTGTTTTTGAAAGTACGCCATTACTAAATATAATATAAGGACCCAGGGATCATCAGAAAACATCAAGTGTTTTTGCGCAAACGCCATTACTCGCTATAATATGAGTACCAATGAATCACCAGAAAAAATAAACTGTTTTTGCGCGAACGCCATTACTCATTATCATGTTAGTACCCTTAGATCACCGGAAAATATCAAGTGTTTTTGCGTGACTACCATAACTCGCTATAATATGAGAACCCGCGGATCACCAGTATATATTAAGTGTTTTTGTAAAAATGGCATTACTTATTATAGTAATAGCACTTGTCGATCACCGGGGAATATAAAGTGTTTTTACGTGACCACCATTACTCGCTATTATATGAGTACCCGCGGATCACCAGTATATATTAAGTGTTTTTGCGCAAATGGCATTAAACATCATAGCATTAGAACCCGTGAATCACCAGAAAATAATGAGTGTTTATGCGCAAACGCCATTACTTATTAAAATATAAGCACCTGAAGATAACCGGAAAATGATAAGTGTTTATGCGCGAACGAGATTACTCGCTATAATTTTAGTACCCGTGAATTACAAGCAAATATTAAGTGTTTTAGAGCAAACAGCATTACTTAACATAGTATTAGCACCCGTGAATTACCGAAAAATATCAAGTGATTTTGCGCGAACGCCATGACTCGCTATTATATTAGTACCCGCAGATCACCGGGAAATATCAAGTGTTTTTGCGTGACCACCAATACTCGCTTTAATATTAGTACCCGCAGATCACCAGTAAATATTAAGTGTTCTTGCGCAAACAGCATTACTTATCATAGTATTAGCACCCGTAGATCATGCGAAAATCCTAAGCGTTACTGTGTGGACGCCATTACTCGCTTTAATATTAGTACCCGTAAATCATCAGTGAATGTCAAGTGTTTTTGCGCAAACGGCATGACTTAACATAGTATTGGCACCTGTGGATTACCAGTAAGTATCAAGTATTTTTGCGCAAACGGCATTACTCAACATAGTATTATCACCTATGGATCACCAGGAATATAAAGTGTTTTTGTGCAAACGCCATTACTTATTATAATATTAGCACCCGTAGATCACCGGAAAATGATAAGTATTTATGCGCAAACGAGATTACTCGCTATAATTTTAGTACCCATGGATCACCAGAAAATATCAAGTGTTTTTAGAAGAACGCCATTACTCAATATAATATAAGCAACCAAGGATCATCAAAAAACATTAAGTGTTTTTTCGCAAACGCCATTACTCGCTATTATATGAGTACCCGTGAATTACAAGCAAATATTAAGTGTTTTTGATCAAACAGCATTACTTAACATAGTA
>NW_019379919.1:4695-16294 GCF_000648655.2 Copidosoma floridanum
TGTTGGTTTTTTTTTTTTTTTTTGTCAAAGATACAATTTAGGGCACCCACACTGACGGTTAATTTTGTTATAAATAATCCAGCAAATAAGCCGGAAAAAACTAATAACTAGTAAAATGGGAGAACACAACCGATTTAAATGGGACCTTTTGAATATACACTATTTTAGCAGTGAAACGGACGATTTCACTATTTCAAAGTTGTATACTTATAACTTATTTTAACTAGTGAATATTCACTGTAATATAGTGGTTTTCACTGCGAAATAGTGAATACTCACTATTTCTACCAAGTTAAACTTCCACTATTTAAATTCGTTGATTAACTTGTTATTAGTATCACTTGAAATAATGTATGAGGGTTGTACAATTATTTTTATTTGAATCAAGATTGCTAGTTTGATTATAAATGAATAATTAGAATTCAAATTATATCGACGGGTACAAATAAGCAACTCTGATTTCTCATTATTTCGCCAGTGAAAATGTTGTTTACCTTCGCAAATAGTTAAATTTACACTATTTCAAATTTAGATAGCAAAAAAAAATTTTTATTTAATAAAAGTATCATCCACACTTGGACTTTTCAAAAATAATTTGAGATTTTATCTTTCAATTGAGGTTCGAATAGCTTGACGTAGTTCACTTTTTAAAATATTTAAAAATTTTTGTACAATTATAATTGATCTGTGGCGTCTCGCACACCACTCTTCAAACTCTGATGGCCAAGCCCCTAAGTATCTCTCCCGTCAAGCGGTGAAGAATCCATTTAGTTACTATGTAAGGACGATCATTTCCGAAAGTCCAGACGTGCTGTCGGGACGACACATTCTACAACGAAACTCAACAGATCTTAGGAATCGTTAAAAAATGAAAAAATGTATCATGACAAATACTTTGGAAATAATATTAACAAAAAGGTAAAATATTTTAACCAGCTAATGAACTGCTAATAATGAAAAAACGACTTCCCACCCACGGGCGTACTTTTGGCTTGAATATTCATTCCGGCGCCAGGACTCCTTGTGCTCGCCCTGGTTGGATGTGCACTAGCAGCAAACCCTATTGTTCCCACCGAGGGCACACCCGACCCTCAAAACTGCCCAAGGTATACGAAAACTACCATTTCTTCCTTACAATTCGCAAAAAATCTAAAGCTGGAAACACCTACGTACAGTAAATAACTAAAAATTTTCAGTCTTTATAACTACTCTACAGATCAATTAAAAGTACAATTGTATGTAATTGTAACTACGATTACAGCTATTATTTGATACAGTTAAATATTTGATTATGCGTCGTTGTTATGTTCCACTGTGCACTCTTAGAAATTTCTTGTTTGTGTGCCCAATCGAAATTTCATACAATGCATGAATTTTAGAGTTTACGCCAGACACAGTATAGTTTTTTATCGCCACAAGTAGCATGGAAATTTTCCAACTTCATTTGAATTGTTCGTCCACTGTCAATATTGTTCCTGCAATTTTAAACCATCTAACTTTGTTACGTATTCCTTGAACTTTGTACAAAAATTTTGTCAATCCAGAACAAAGTATAAAATATGATTTAGAATTGTTTTTCTTTCGAAGGCTTTGGTGACTAATCTCTCATGTATATACATTTTCTGTCTTAGCTGACTAATATTCGAAGGTTTCCCAGAAAATTGTGTCTGAAAGCACGTGTAAAATCTAAAAATTTTGGAATTTTTTTTTTTAAACCCCTCGTTTTAAATGTTTAAGACTTATGTGAGTTTGCTGCAGAACTGTTTTATGCTTTAATAGAAATTTAACCATTTTTTAGATTAGATTAAAAAAAATACTTATCTATACATAGGACTTCCAAATTACCGTTCAAACTCACATAAGNGTAAAAAATAAATTAATAGTAATTCTATAATTTGGTCCATAATTTATTTTATATTTCATGAATTTACCAGTTATAATGTGAGTAAGTGCTGGAAAAAGTATCGCTTAACGTTACAAGGGTTGAAAAATTTTGAAACTTACCCCAAAATTGCAATGATTAGTGATATTTGTGTTGTAACGGTGCCCCACCGTTAGGCCACATTAGTAGGCTAGGGCAGGTAGGGAAGCAGGGAAAGGGGGAAAGAGTGAAAAAGGGCCAAAGTGGGAAAGCGGGAAGGGAAAGTAGGGGAACGGGAGAAAGGGCCGAGAGAGCGGCAGATTAGCTTGGGCCAGCGAACGCGCGTGAAGCGCGTTTTTCCTTCTTTGCCGTCTCTCTTTGTTTTCCGTTGTTTTGGTGCGTGAAGTTTTTGTTGGAGCGATAACGTTTGGAGTTACTTCGACGTCACGGAAAGTGTTGGTGCCGTGACCCGGCTTCTGAACCCGTTGACAAGGTCGGACCAAGGCCAGGCCTGACGACCTTGACCTCCACACACAGCCAGTAGGGACGCCTACTGGCCTCTGCGAACTCACGCCAACAGCGCCTAGTTCCACCTATCCAAAGCATCTACGAGGAGCGACCTCCCCGCATCGCGTAAGTACCTGCTAACCAGCAGTCTATTGTAAAAGGCAACGGCCCTAGATTAGCCTGCGTAGGTCTGCCCGGTTCGCGTTTTCGCGCCGCGAGCACGTCGAGCAATCGCGCTCGACGTGCGAGAACCGCACTTACACCCACGAGTACGAATTGTAATCTCTTATTTATTTAGTTGAATATATTTCTTATTTTAAACTTGGTCGCGAGTGCTTCCTTTTGTGTGTGCCCGATTCCCTGGTATCGTACTAAAGTCGTCGCGAGAGGCGATGACGTGCAAGGTTGCCGCGATATTTGGCCCCTGTAGTGTTTTGGAGAGCGAGACCCGCGTATAAAGTTTATCGGAGGTGTCACTGGGGGTACCCGGGCAACACAGGTCCGGTCGAGGTTGTCAAGTCCGCCTCGCCACTCCGCATCGGCAGCACCCCTTAACAGTATATATAGGTATGCAAATGTATTATATTTGTTTATTATTAACTAATTTTAAAACAAATAAAATTAATTCTATTAATGTTTTGTTCTTAAGGTAATTTTAAGTCTTCAAAATAAGCTTTTTCATATTTTATATCTCTTATAATTCTATAATTTATAATGTGTTTTAAGGGGTATTCAGGTAATTAAAATTTGTTTTTACGTAATAAAACACAAAAAAATTCTTGTTAATTTTTTTTTTCACTTCATAATAATGTACTTAGATAAGTAAGTTCAGTTATTTGTAATCGATGTTAAAAAAAATTTGAATGATTAATATCAAAATATATTTTGATTTGAAGCCATAAACATCATCTTTATAATGTTCAATAATAGCGTTACTCTATAACATCCGTATACTTATACATCCTTCTGATATTAGTTTTTTTTTATGGTGAAAAACCTATAGTTATTGTCAGATTATTTTTGCAAGTCATTTGCGCTTGAGCTGCATCTAACAAGAAAAATTAATAAAACGATATTGTTTTAAATATCTTTTATGAAACAGTATTTTTTGTCATAAATAATTATTTGCAAGTTTTTAAGGTAGTACTGTCGATGCTGCCGAAGTCAAATGAGCACCTCATCTCGTATGACTTATGTGGTATGTAGACTTGGCAACATCGTTTGCTGCTTCTATAGATACGTCTATGTATAGATATACATAGTGTGTACCTGCCAGAGCAT
The DNA here is from genome assembly GCF_000648655.2 of Copidosoma floridanum. The sequence goes on from NW_019379919.1 coordinate 8,345, forward strand.
GGAAGCGTCTATGCGGTGAGCCCATACGACTTATGCATGCGTTAGTNTCCTCGGGCGAAAAAGCAGTTTTCCGGAACTCGTTCGAAAAGTCTCCTTTACGAACCTCGTTACGTCCCTATCCTTCGTCTCGGGCCGCAAACCTCTCGGTTCGCACACAGAGACTTTTCAAACTCGTAGGAAAACTACCATTTTCGCCCGAGGAAGTACCAGCCTCCCAAAACCACCCGAGGGCGGAAAATGATATTTCTTAATCATAAACATTTTAAAAACTAAAAATGAATAATAAATTATTTAAGGTAGTACTGTCGATGCTGCCGATATTTAAAAATTTTTGTACAATTATAATTGATCTGTGGCGTCTCGCACACCACTCTTCAAACTCTGATGGCCAAGCCCCTAAGTATCTCTCCCGACCCCCCCCCCCTTTTTATTACCAGGTACAAAGGCAGTGTGACAAATCTTAACAATGATAATCATTAATGTAAGAAAGTAATTTTTACGTACGTTAAATAAACCTATTAGTAAATATTTGTAGGATTTTAATCCTGTAGATATTCTAAAGATTATGGATACTGTATATAATTAAACTAATCATCAACTAGGCAGTTAGTTCAACCTCACTTTTTCGCCCTTAAAGAGAAAAATAGGAAACGCGACGAAAATGTCATTTATTGACTGATAGATTGTTTTTTAAAAGTTTGGTTATCTCATAGAACGCTTATATAGGCCGTATACTTATACGTTGTTTAATGTTGTTGCCGGTTTGTTCACTGTTATTATTACTAACTTTTTTGATAGTTTTCTTTTGCTGGTGCATGGAATCCTGTTGCTAGTTGAAGTTTTGTTGTTTTTATTATTATTAATATTTTTTATTTTTTTTCTTTTCCTATTAGCAAACATAATGTCTTGTCTTGGTCTTGTGAAACCCTAGGCCATACAAGCCCAAAAGGCCGTAAGTAACCAAGGAGCAGCAACTAGCAAGAAAACGCTACGTAATGTTTTGCAACACGTGCCGTTTAACCGAGCACATGAATGATAATTGTAACATTCTCGTTACCTGCCAACTATGCACAAATTTAGATTTAAGATCTGCTCCTTATGACAACCCTGCCAAATGCTCTAGAAACAGATTGTTTGGGTGGGTTCGAACTCTCTTTTATTCAGTTGACCCTACCAGTCTTTTAAATAACAACATACTTAACAATGGAATCTCATTACTGACTGAGATCTTTGACATTGAATACAGAAATCAAATTGTTCAAACAACGCCAGGTACAACTTCAACAAGCGAACATTTACTTCATCTTCTTTTGATAATAGGCAATGCAGGCAATCATTCATGTAACAGACACAAACTGCCGAGATCTGCAACAACAAATGGTTTCAGAGCCCAATAAAAAGGGTAATTTTAAATTTAGGACACGCTGCCAATAAATGCAGTATGTTGAAAGATTCGCTGTATGCCGCAAATCAAACCATACCAAGAAGGAATGCATACAGCGGCAATTGTGGCAGATTTGCGCGAGAAAACAGGCCGTACGGCAGCTAATTGATATAGACTAACCAATCAGCCAATTTGCCAACTTTTTTATGCAAACGGCCAAACAGCATTACAATGTATACACACGTGATGGATTTTTAATTTATGTTAAAAGTGTTAAAAAAGCACGTGTAATCCATGGAGGAGAAGAGTAAGAAAATTTCGATAAGAAAAGGCCGAACACAGCTTTGCCAGATAATTAAGGGCTGATTTTTGTTGCTCTTGGAAATTTACAACATATTATAATTGATATTAATAGTAATTTCTGGTCAAAATCAAGTGATGATGAAAAGCCTGTTACTTCACCCTTCAAATTCTTTAATACAATTTCCTCTCTGGCAGTAAAACATTAGAAAAGGTGTAAAGAAGAATCTACATTTTTAGCTTATAATTCGTTGAGTAAAGGTGAGTTGGAGACTTTTTTCTCAAGAACAACTGTATTGGTTTTTGACAAAAGTAAATGTCCTAATTTTCGGAAATCGAACAGGATATAGGTTTTGACAGACGAGATTTTGAGACTTCACCACGTTACGACGAAACGCTTTGTACAGTGCTGTGCATTGTTCAACGAAAATTGGGTGTCTCATGACTCGGTGTTTAGATCGAGTGATAATCTGGCAGCTTGACGGAGGTCTTGCTTGGGTAAGTCCAATCCTTGAAGAGAATGCATACATTACTCAGATTGCTTTTCTCGAACCTTCGGATAACCCTAAGCCTTTTTGCTTTTTGTGGACCGTTTGTCAGTTAAGACAATTCTTTTTTTTCTTTTGTTTTGACAGTTGATCTCCATTAAATAATTGTAGAATATATGATTTAAGGGTGATGAAAAAAAATTTATAGTTTTTTGAAAACAAGATAAATGACAAGTTGGGTGATAACTCGAGTTTGTACTTCAACTTAAAGTCGGATTAAATTTTGAAATTTGTGCTCAGTCTAGAACATAATGAACGAGAGCGTAGCCTGGTTGCTATCGAGCGAGGTAATCGTGACCAGTCTGATGTAAGTTTACGCCAGAGCAAGGATGACTTGTTACTAATCAGGAACAAAAAGCGCGAACTGTCATTTGATGTGGATCAGTGGTACGAGGGATGGATACCGTCTACAATGGATGAATTTCTGAAAATAATAAATTTCTATCCTAATAGCATCTTGTGTTACAAGACGCGAAAAAAAGAAGCATCAAGAGATCATCTTGTGCTCATACAAGACCAAAACGTTACAGGAGTTTCATAACAAGGGCCCACACTCCCTAGATGAATTATTTTTCCCTAGTTCCCTAAGCTTAGAGTGGTTGGGTATAACAAAACAAATTGATTTTTGGGATCACCCGAACTGAGCAGACTGAACTTCTTCGAGAAATCAATGAGGCTGGTGCTCTTCTATTAACCAGACCCACTGAAACTTATCGTAGATGCCTTTGTGCTAGCCTGGTACTATTCGATTCCATTCCCCAAAATTATAGTTTAGAAGCAGAGGAATTAACAGCATTGTAGAGCATGAATCTGGATTCGGTGGCACCAATGTGTTATTGATATTATACAATTCGAAGATAACACACTAAAGCATGTAATTTAATTGGTTAACAAATAAACTGAGTGTGTATATATATATATATATATATATTTACAACGCATTACAATTTTTTTTCTGTTAAATGCTAATAACATGCAGTATTATTAGAACTTTATAACACAACTATTGAAAATCATATATTCCAAGGATCAGTTAATTTTAAGCTGAGCCCAACATTTATATAAAAGGAATTTTACGTTATGCAAAAAATTTGATGTTTTTTTGATATAATTTGTTCATGACCTATTATAATATTCAAAATCAACAACTAGTTTAACACCCTACTCGCCACATTACCAATGATTCTCTCGTAGTATATATAGACTAAGGGGTAAACGCTGTTCGGGGTAAAGGAGTTGAGGGTCTTAGGAGCTTAAGAATAAGAATTATTTGTTTGTAATTTTGATGTAAGTATGCGCTAATCAAGTAGTTTCGACAGTTAATTCTTGATTTTACCATACTTATGCCACTGAAGTAATTAGCAAGTTATGAATAATGTTTTTCCACCTTGTAACCTCAAAGTAGCACTTTTGCCACTTGATTTTTGGTTCTTAAGAGAAAAAATTGTATACGAAATTTTTTTAAAAAGGCTTCTTTACGAACCTTATTACATTTCTCGGTTCGTAAATCAAAGCCTTGATTAGCAAACTCGTACGTAATTTACTAACTGTACCGTAAAAGCTTATTTATTGCTTACAGTTAAGTAAATTATTTTTAAATTAAAGTCCATGCACCTAGTCATTGGCTTTAAATCCTTTGAAAAACGGGGTTATGGAAATAAAGCACTCATAGTACAGGGTTTAGAGGCGCAAGAGCTCGTATTTAAGTTTATTGGATTTAGTACTAGGTGGGTAAGATTTTTGGCCACATTGAGGTCAGTGCTGAAACTATTCCTGCGCAAGAAGCTGATAAGCTGGAGATTCACTCTCATCACCGTTGTTCTTCACCGATTTTCTCTTTGAAAACTGCAGATTTTAATCGAGCTAGTACATAGTATGCCACAAGAAATGAAAATACGACATTCTCTCCCGAGCTGGAGGCGATCGAGGGAAGCAAACACCATGGCAGGGAGTCGAATTGATACCGTACTGTTGTGCTGTGTAACGTTTGAGATTCTTTACCTTTCTCCGTTGAAATACGAAGTTTTTACTTTTTAAGATTTCAGGGTCAAGATTGTAACATAACCTACCAGGTAAAACTCGAACTCTCTGCTGACAGCAAGAAAAGTATTTCAGCGTAAACTAGGTACATGGAAATTGCTTCTCGAGCCGTACGCGGGCTAGCAAACACGCAAATTGTGGCTACAACTTTTCCAGGAGCAAAGAATACGAGGTTTATCTAGGAGAAATGTGATTCTTTCACCCTAGAAATTAGATAAAAACTTTGTCTTTTGGCGGGGGTGTGGTAAAAAATTTTTCCTTTAAATCTAGGTATCCGAAAGTAGCTTATCCAAAAATCTGGTCACGTTAGCACCTATGTTGTTGTTAATATTCAAGTTTCAATTAAGTATTTTTTAGATCTATTTTTTCACGTCTCATGTTACAAAAACTGATCTACTTTGAATGAGGGATCTTAATTACAACTTGGAATTACAAACAGTTACAATTGTGAAAAAACAATTAAGCACTTAAGCCTGTAGGGATATTGTCATGCCATACAAGAGCCACAATTAGAGCGTACATACTCATGCGCAGCCCCTCGCATAGAATATTCAGATAATTTGATTATTGACTAGAAACAAATTAAAAACGCAGCTTATTCATCGGTGGTTCGCATTGTACAACTAAACCAATAAACTCATTATTATTCATAGAAGCTTAAAAACTTTTTAATTACGTACATCTTCTTTCATGAGTAATTTTCAGTAAAATTACTTGAAAAAACATCGCGATCACTTACATCAGAAATGTAGTTCAATACTACTTAAACGTAAAGCATAAATTAACTGAATACTATTTTTACGTTACGTAATTTAACTTTAAATAGAATAGAACCTTAAATAAGTATAAAAATAATTAGACTATATGTACGCATTAGGGAAGCAAATTCAAAAATTCGAACAAATAAAGTAACTTACTTCTGTAATCAGTTTGGATGAAAAATTCACAAGATGGCATTTGACATTCGACACCTAAAAAAAAGAGTTGTACATTGTTCAAAAATTTAAGTCTAATTTACTTTACATATTTAGATAAACGTGATTTTTCGATCGCATACCTTTTAAGATAATTAAATTATTTCCAAACTTCTCTGGTAACAAAAATTACTAATCTCTGATTTCGGCATGCTCCAGGTCTTTATGTTCTTTGACATTTTTTCTTTTTTTTTTCTCTGACAGGCATAGTGCATTTTCTTTTTCTAAGCTGTTTTACTGGCGCTGACTCTTGGGGTACAACTTTTTTATTGATGCTCTTTTTGGTAACTGAGCTGCGAGTTACAGGTACAGACTTGTCTGCGGGCACACTTACCAGTAAATCGATGCTCTTTGTATTTTTTTCGCCGCTATCCTCTTTTATCTTCTGATGATTGGCACATGCAAGATTTTAGATTGAGCATCGGCGACTTCGGTTTCTTACTGTCGAACTAAATGATAAACTTTTTTCCAAAAATACATCTGTCAGAGGTTTCACCAACCACCGAGATCACAGCTGTGGCCTAGGTACTTCTGAAAGTAAAAAAATAAGATGTTGGTAAATTTAAAAATAAGTTTGTTTGTTAAGATTCTTCTTCAGTAAGTATTTTTACGACTACTGATGCTATATCCTTTTCTTAAAGAGTTTTATTATGAGACAAGCTTGAGTCACCGTGATTAAAAACTGTCCACCACATTTTTATTGTTTGCTTCACCCTTTAATAATTTTATTAATGAATTAATTCATTTATTTCTTACAATATACACTTATCAGCAACTTTGCGGCCTCGTAACGTAATATACTGTTATACCTTAGCAATTGTTTTTTCAGTTGACAAGTTTAACAAACATTTGCATGCATACCAAATATCGGAATTACGTGATGATTTTTGTAATGCTAAGAAAGCATTGATACAGATTAATAAAATTTTAAGAATCAGTCCACTTTTATCAATAAAAAAAAGGAAACAAACACTATATATTATCGTACCTCGTCATGATTAATTTGTAAGTGTAGATTTTAAGAGTATTTAATATTGCAAAGTTGGCAACAGTGCATTATAATTTTTTAATCTTATCTTGTTGTCCGTATTTGATGTTGAATCAAAATAAATAACTACAGTAAAATACTACTAATTTAAATATTTTTTCCTACATATACGTATTTAAAATAATCTTTAAAATTAAGGCTATGTTAAATATAAACACATAATGCCACGCTTTATCCCTTCTGTACTGCTTGATTTTTTATGATATAATAGCAGGAAGTTTAGAAAACTACATGTATATAAACTGGTGAATCACAGAATGATACATTCATTGACGGTTAATGAATCTCTATGTACACAACACTCCACGAGTGCATGGTCCAGTAAACAGCTCACTGCGACACTGCTATCGACATATACTTTTAGGGGAAAGATGCGCCACCCACTCGTGGTTAAAATTCGGGATCATAATTGTTCAACTTTGATACAACTGACAGTTGGTAGCTCTGACTGACCAAATTTATTTTAGTGTAGTTCCGAATTTTTTATACAACACTTTATTAGTAAGATTACATGGCAATCTTTTCTCACTAATTTATAACTATATTTATGTGTGTACTTGTACACTTATATATTTAATAAATTGTTACTCATTTATTTTGATAACTTATTGTGTTAAAAATACATTTCGTGCACAACAGAGTATGATACTAACCGTTACAGTTGAAATTCGTTCGATTTGCGTTTAAACAATCATCGAAATCATAAATTGAAAAATCATTAATCTCAAATAAATGTAAAAAATAAATCCTTGTCACCGTAAAAAGCATAATAAATAAAAATTTTTTAAAAATTCATGCTCAGCAAATCAGCTCTATACGATCTTTGCAATTAAAAGAATATGACATACCACTGAGCTGTGGATACTCCGAATTCATAAGAATATGAGATTTCATATGAGAATATACTTTCTCCTGTTATAATTTTAACTTTCTTGCCTACCTTACATAGAGTAAATAATAATAGAAATTTCTAAGCTTTGATACATCACTTTGCTTAAGCTTACACCTTTCTTATCTGCTACATATTTATACTCAAATCACAACCAATACTGTAGAGAATTTACTACACTTATAATTACATGATGTACCCAAAGGTTGTTATTAGCAGAAATTAAATGTACTATACTTGTCTATTATCGCCCATATTAAATTTTCTCGAACTTCCGCACTAAATGACTTATATGCGTAAGAAGTAATCTGGGCAGCACAGACAGTCAGTTTACGGCCACCCCTTTATAAGCGAGCAAACCATAGCTTGTGTAAATAATAAATTCTACATAGTTTAATTTTAGTTAGTTTATAAGTTTGTTTTTAGCCGTTTACCCATTCTCATTCCGAAATTTTATTGTGCCTATCTTGTAAAGACCTCCACGAAACAGGTATATTTTATAGACACAATTTTAAACTAACAGATTAATGGCGACGAATAGTTTTCAAAGTCTAAAGACACCTACAAAATTTTAAAATACAAAAATCCTCTGAAATGATGCCTTACTTCCTTGACAGTAAAAATTAAACCAATAATTTTATAGTAAACTTTATAATGTCGTTTACCTTCCCTAAGGCTAAAAGTTTATTTAAAGGAAATTTTTACTGTTTAGTTTATGCAAATGAATAATAGTTTTTAATTCATCAATAAAAAAAAAAATATAAAAA
>NW_019379919.1:34349-56301 GCF_000648655.2 Copidosoma floridanum
AAAAAAAAAAAAAAAAAAAAAAAAAAAAAAAAAAAAAAAAAAAAAAAAAAAAAAAAAACGACTTTTGCTCAGATGCACCTTTTCAAACTTCCCGCCTGTCATTGCTGCCACAGTAACCCGATTAGAAACCGACCTTCCAGCGAGTTTCGGGCCCGTTAATGGTGCCATAAGCTAGGTATACGGACCAATTACGGCACCATACACGGCCTGTGTGGTAAGTGTTAACAGGTGAGTATATGGACCGGGTATGGCAGCCATAGGGTCCGGTAACCGTATACAGTCCGTATAATCTCCAGAGCAGGCAAACGGAAGCGAAGAAAATAAAGCTTAACCAAACTTTAATAAATAGGAAATAATAAATGATCCAAAAGTAATTTATAATAAATGACCCGGCATATGCAAAAATAGCCTTTATTAATCATTTTATGTATCGGTACAACTAGAAATTTGACTAGTACATTAACATTATACGTTACATATTAATCTCTCATTATTCTCCGTTTTCTTTCTTACCATCATTTTTTTAAAGATCTAACTGGATTTTTTTTCAGCATTCTTTTAGCTCGTCCTCCTTCCCAATCAATACAGTTATTAATAATACCTCTTCGAGTATCAAATCATTACTGAATAAGGTAGCGTTCAGACGCAACTCCATTTGAAAGCGCGAGTGCGAGAGAGAGGGCGAATAATCCTTTATCTCTCTCGCACCCGTGTGCTTGTGGCTTCCATCGTTGATGGTCAATTGGCCACGATGGTCAAAAGTCAAAAATTTTTGATGGTGGCATCATTCCAAAACTGCCGCCATCCACGCCACAAACTGACGGTACCTTACTATGTATTCATGCATTGTTACGTGACGTCAAGTTGTGGTCTGGATCGCTAACCGAACAAAGCTAATGTATTGTCGGCGTTTAAGAGTGAACGAGACGAAGAATCAGACAAGAGCAAATTAAAGCATTCCGCGCGCAAAAATACAAGACAACACTCTCAAACTCAACTCCTATTGGCTATTCATGTTGGCTATAATCAAAATTTCCGTGGATTGGTGGATTCCGAATCTTCAGTCTGCTCCGGTTTCTCCACGTTCCACGTGTCAGTTGCTCGCGGCATTAATAAATTATTAATATTATGTGCATACAACACTACGACGACGTGGTAACCACGTCATTAAGTATATTACTTTTACAATAAAGTTGTTTTTTTTTAAGTCATCAAATAAATAATGGCTGATAACTTAGAAATAGATCAAATCAAACTCAACGACAGTCCTCAGTCTAGTGAAAAACAAAATGATAAAAGGTAAACAATCCGCTCAATAAAATATCGGTATTAATTTACTGCCACATTTTTCCTGCATAAGAGTAATGATTGATTCATTGATTGCAGGGATGTCAATAGTAGAAGGCTGGATTATATTAACTGGGATGATTACTTTATGGCGGTGGCCTTTTTAGCTGCTATGCGTAGCAAAGATCCTTGTTCCCAAGTTGGAGCCTGCATTGTTAATAATGAAAAAAAAATTGTGGGCGTTGGCTACAATGGTATGCCAAATGGATGCAGTGATAATGACTTCCCTTGGAAAAAACATTCGGATGATCCATTAGAAAACAAGTTCTTATATGGTGTGAACTCATGATTAATTATACGATTAGGTCATCATCACGTTATATCGCTACTTTGATGACAATTGAATTGTTTCTAGTGTGCCATGCTGAGTTGAATGCAATTTTGAACAAACAATCTGAAAGTGTTAAAAACTGTACTCTTTACGTTGCTTTGTTTCCATGCAACGAATGTGCAAAGGTGATAATTCAGTCTGGAATCAAAAAAATCTATTACTTGTCTGATAAGCATTCGCACAAAATTTCTACTAAGGCCTCGAAAAGAATGCTAGATGCTGCCAATGTTAAATACAGGTAGGATTTGGAGTTGCGTGAGTATTCAACTATTGTGTTCACTTATTTCATCCTAATTTAATGGTATTCTTTCTTTTTTCAGTCAATATAAGCCGGCGCAGGAGAAAATTGTGATTGACTTTACTGCAATAAATTGGAATAACATGAATCAGTTGCCTGAGAGCCCAGACAAATAGTTGGCTGCTTCAAAAATAATTTTTAATTTTAACTAAATCACACCAAAATTTAGTACAAAATGTATTACAAAATTAAGTTTGACATTGTTAAACTGAATAGTGCTTTACAGTTGAAATATAAAATTGAATAATTTATCCTTAAAATATATAAAAATGTTCATTTAAACCATTTGTATGGTTTTTGGTGGATGTAGAGTACTATTTATACATGTGATACTGCTGTGTACTAAGCATAACTTTTAATGATGTAAATAATTTATTTCTTTATGAATGATCATTGGAAATTCTATTGATAGCTGCACACATTTTTTTTAGTTTTTACCAAATTATCATCAACGATTATCATATATTATTTAGTATTGTGTTTTGATCCTAAAAATACTATGCAGTTGTGTTGTAGACTTACTAACTGATGATTTTGAATTTTGTACATTAAATGAATTTTCATGCAGTATTTAACAATAAATTGCTGGTAATTTATACATTTTCATAACTATTACGAAGGTGTTGGACATTTTTTACGGAAAGTATGTATTTTTATAACTATTTTTACTTAAAGCTTCAAATAAATAAAAAACATTGTATATTCTGTACATTAACTTTAAAATATATTTTCTTACCCAATAGGACAGATTAAACTTTTTAGCATATCTCTGATTGTATTAAGGATGATTGTAATGTAATATAAGCTTTTTCCTTTCCCCATCTAGAACGACCCTATACCCCGACCTTCCAAACTGATGCCTTCCTGTTGCCCTGAGGCCTAAAGTCAGCCAACACCTACTAACCCACAGAGCTACAAACGCTCCTACTGTTAAATACATGATATACAAAAAATGTATGTGTTATTAATTATGAAACAATATTCTTGATGTCTAATTAAATTATTCAATCATGCTGTTTTACTGAAATACTGAAAAGATCCATGTATTTTTTTGTTACTACGTTAACAATTGTTCAATATTATCAGTCAAGATGCGTTGACATTTGGTAAGCATTACTTGAGTTGTCCCTGGACTTACTGATTTATTTCACTTTATTACAGTTGTGCGTCTGTTTTTTTAAAAAATGGTTGCCAGAAAATTATACAGATAGATTTACAGAATGCTTTCAAATACTACTTGGATAGTGTTTTTGTAAATTTGAGTGAGAGAAATGCTTGATATATTTCTCTAATATGTCATGTATGTAAAGCATTTGTGATTCATGCTGTGATAAAAAACTAAAAAACAAAGTAAATAAAAAAAATACTATTTTGTAAATGTGTGTAAGACAGTAAGTTACAAATATGATTCTAATTTAATTTATTATATTGTACACTCATTAACCTTAATAATAAAATCAATTTTTCACTTATGAAACATGAATCTACTTACTTTTAGTTCAATACAATCATAAAAAATATTACTTTCTTATTCAGTAGAAAAGGAAATTTACTATTTGATAAAATAGTTACCACAAAGTTACTCAGATACGTATATTTTATGCTGTACAAAAAATTCTTAAGGTGACACTAGCGAATCTGGAGTTTATATATAAAAGACGTACACCAATTAACTTTCTGAACCAAATTTACATGTAATATTTAGCATTGAATGACAATTATCATCATCAACACACACTTATATCCTTTGATGTATGTATAGATAGTTACAGTTTTGATAAATTTACAATTGATCCAAATAACAATCGCGATCATGTATATAAGGTGTAATAGGATTATTAAAGTCCAACAAGCAGGTCACCAGACTTGCGTTTTTATTAAAATTTTCGTTATCATTTGGTTTTACAGTCAGTTTGTTGTATATTTTTGGCCCTTCAATTCCACGAGAACGATATTTGATTGTACGCATACACACTGAATGCAATACACGACAAACAGAAAAAATGTTTTCATTAGAGCTCTGTATTATATGATTATGATAAAGACAGAAGATTTATTTTTCCTTATTCTATCTAATACCAGACTTTCTTCGTAATGTATTTAAATTCATATATTTCACAGAAAATATTCACATCAAGTTGAACAATGAGATGGAAACTGTTGATTATTTCAAAGTTTGAATGAACTTTCATTTTACAACGACGATAAAACAATGATTCTTATAATTTTAAAAACAAAGATTTGGTTCTATTGCTAAATGAACAATCGTCATTTCCAACGAAGTGGTTGCATATTCAAGTGCTTATAAAATAACAACGCTAGACAATAGTTGAAGAAAGTATTTTTGTTAATCAGATGCAGTAACACTTTGTTTACATGAAAAATAAATTTTTTACAATACCAAAACCACGTAAGGGCGATCGAACAGAAAACAATAGCGCTGCGTCAATGCGCCACCAATGCGTCGTTTAGCGTAAAGCCCTGTCTCAATGCACAGAACACCTCTCCTTCGCTCTTATAATTTCTTATGGGTTTTACGCGCGACTCAGAGACGTATTGACGCAATGTTGCTTACGGAAAAGCAACAAAATCGTTATAGAAGTTTAAGACTTCTGCTAACCGTGAAGTAAGCAGAATTTCGATATTGGCGATGAGTTTAGCTAAGAGAACAACGGTCCCCCTCAGACGACAGTTTGTGATTTTTTTTCCCCTCAAAACTCGAGCAAGGAATAAAAACGTATTTGCTTTCTTTTCTATTCACCGCAGAGCGCATAGACGCGAATTGTATACAAGTCTTGTATTTTGTTTTGTACGGACATTAATAACTTCTTAACGTCAATAACACTAATTTTTTCTCCTCTTTTTATAATGCAGCATAAAACTTTTTTTTTTTTTGTATACACAGCACACTCTGTACACTCGAAGCCCTAATCGTCTTCTTCTTCAGCCTATGGAGTCTCCCTTCCATGATACCAAACGGTTCGTTAAAAGTCTTGACCCCTCGTTAAACAATTCTTTTCATGGAAGAGAAGCTTTTTACTTGGCCTGTTATGCATGCGTGTTTGTGACCTTTGAATTTTTTTCTTTTTTTTCCCTAGACACATTTATATTTATATAATATATTACTTATGTACTACGTAAACAAGTAAACTTTCCTTTTAGTAGCTGAGCTCGTCGCATTAACAACGTTTCACTTAAATCATGCAATCAATCCCTTCGTTGCTCATACGTCATTAAATATATGTCAGCAGTACACTTTTAAAGACTAATGATAGCGCGTTTCTTATTTTCTCTCCAGCATCTATTTTCTTTTAACTTATTTCCCTCCTTTGGATGACGCTATACTGACGAAATATGATACACCTATCAATTTTCAACTCAAGTTTCATCATTTTATTCAACTATTTATATTATACTACGTTATGATCATCAATTGTTTAATTCATTTTTATGCAGTTTAAAATTCCGCTATCTACTGTTACGATTTTATACTTGAAGAAAGCAAGCTTATTTTCATTTTCAATAAACAATTCACTGTTAAACGTACAAAACCCATCAATACTTTATAAAAATTTAAAAACATTGTCAAGTCTAACCCAAAATTGATTTTTCGCGCGTAGGCCTAACACAAAATTCAAGGATAAAGAGTGAAAATACGTTGTGTGCAAAGAATGAAATAAAAAAAAAAATTTGCAATGAAATAACATTTATTAAAAAGAGATGGTTGATCATTCAAGTTTATACAATTAACGCAACACTGTTGAAAAATTGCTGTTCTCGCCCTTCGGAAAATCGTTAAAACGCATTTGACACAAGGGATATTTTACGACAGGGAACGTTGTCACAGTATAATAGCGATGGTACAATTTGTTCAAGTAACGATGAGAAAAAAAAAGGTATCGTTGATTTTTCGCTTATATGTGCGAAAACAATAAATGAACGTACAATTGAAATGAAAAACATGAAAAAGTATCGTTCAAATTTATAAATTTACTCATTCAACAATTCGAGTTTGATCTACATATATATAATTTGTTTTTCTTCACCTTTAATAATGATATAATGCGCGCGCGCGTCCGACGATCGGTATTCTCAATCTCATCTCTATGAAACCAATTAATGATTAGTCGAATGAAACGAAGAAAGAGGAGGAAGAAAAATGAACGTGTGAGCTTGTTTTCTATTGGCTCGAGAGACATTCGCGTTACAAGGTAAAGGTACACGTACAAAGTGAGCCTCGGCAAACAAAGTCAGAGAGCGAGTTCAATTCAGCACATGATAATATGTATATACTTGTGGATGGATGTATGTATATATCTATAAAAAGACACGCGTTGTTTCCGAAAAAATCGCTCGGAGCAGAGACAAAATGTATAGGATGGATTGTGAGAGAGGGAGAGATGGATAGAGAGATGCGTGTGGAGTTCTCGCGACAGACGAGGAGCTCGTGTACACGACTGACATGAGCAACGACAGCCGATCGGTCGTTCGACTATCGGGCGCTCGAGCGGAACTCGGTTCGGCCGAGGGTCGCGCGTAAGGATCAATTGTTGGTGTTGTTCGAGTTCGCGGTCATCGGCTGCAGCTCCTTCGAGGCGTCCTGGTGGTTCGGCAATCCCGACTGTGGTTGGTGCTGCTGCTTGGTGGCGTCGACACCGGCACAGCCGCTGCTGCCGGGGTTGGTGGGACCACCCGGGGGCCGGAAGGCCGTGGAGTAGGGGAAGCGCTTGTGGCACTCGGCCGAGTAGTCGGCGATGGCTTGGTCGCAGGGCCCAAAGTCGCCGTTGCGCAGGGCCTCGAGGACGCGCGTGCAGTTCTCGAGGTTGACGCCCGTGGGGAGCTGGAGGTTCGTGGCGAGGCCGAGGGCCCGCTGCTGGGCGCTTGGCTCGAGGAGGTACATCATGCGCGCCGCTTGGAGCGAGTGGGCCAGGGAGCCGGAGTTTTGCTCGAGGTAGTCGGCGTTCAGCTGGCCGGCGCTCCTGCCCTCGAAGATACTGGACGACTGGCGCTTCACGACCTCGCTGACGACGCTGTCGAGGTTTGAGCTCGCGGTGTGGCGCAGGAAGCGCACCAGGCAGCAGTGGAGCTCCGGGTTGCTCGGGTCCAGCCGGTACGCCCGGTTTATCGACCGCAGCATCAGCAGGGTTCGGCCTGTTGACAGAGACAATTTTTCATTATAGCTTTGACTAGCAAGTGTGCGGGAAAACGGTTATTGTGATCGTACAATCTATTTTTTTTATTTTTTTTTTTATTACTTTTAACGTCAAGTTCAACTTCGGGGCATGTACTCTACACTGAGAGGAAAAAATAATGAAAACTATAGAGAAATTCCAGAAAATTATCATTCCGCACAGTAAATGGGATGCAAATTAGCAAAACAGAAAAAAAAATTATATTTTTAACAATAAAGATTATTGTTTCAACAGTTAAAATTGTTATTCAAAAAGTAAAGATTATGATTAGGAACAGAAAAAATTTATATGCGGAAAAATTTATTAGCCGATCCTTTTGAGGGTTACTGTTCCCACATAGAAATTTTTACTGATTTAACCATAATTTTAACTATTAAAACTATAATTATAACTGTTAATATAACAATAATCTTTACTGCTAAAAATAAAATTTTTTTTCCATTTTTGCTAGCTTGCATCCGATTTACTGTGCGAAACGATAATTTTTGCTGGATTTTCTCAACAATTTTCATTATTTTTTCCTCTCAGTGTAGCATCTCTCTGAGCACGAAAAAAACAACACACTAAGCTCAAGTTGAACTTTTCCTGGAGTTTGCAAATTATAGCTTGCAACACTCGTGTGAGATGACACTCAGAGTAATCGTTTTAAACCCATATCTTCATTTCAATCTTATTTTACTATTTCCCTCAATTTTCGTTAACACTTCAGTTGATAACTTCATAATTATTGACTTCATAATTAAGTTGATAATTGGTTCATTTCATGGGGACAAAGGGGGTCTAAAATAATTCACTCCAATCTTATTGCAAAGCTATACGGATATTATTTTCAGCTAAATTAATTTCAACGCCAGCACTGACACTGTTCATTATTGCTTATACCTTGCGATCGTCTGGCGAAAAAGTTAACATGCATTCGTTGTCACAGCTATCGTTAAAATCAACATCGTTGAAAAAAAAAAATTCGTAGTTTTGACACCCGGCAAAGTCAAAGTGCACTATCGTTTTTCGAATCCCCCCACTGCGGGTGCCCAAAATAACATATTACTTTTGATTACACTTATCAAGGTTATATTAATTATGTGCTCAATGTTGGAAAGTCTTTTAGGTGTACATACAACTTTTTTTTCAAACAGCTCATTTTTCGTTTTATTTTATCTAACTGAAAAAAATCAAAGGTGGTTACATGCATGGCTCCCGAGTCAATCAAATGTGAGTCTGTTAAAAAATTACTGTTAATTATTAAAATTCATTAAAACAAAATAAAATAAACGCATAAAACTTTAAAGTACAATATATCATACAAAATATTCTAGAAATTATTTTTTTCCATTTGTATGTGAGCTTAGATTATCCGCTGATGATTTATTATATAGGCATGTTTGAGTTTGCGTCAATATCTTTCAAGTCTGATTACCTAAAATTTTAGAAATTATGATACATTCGTTTTTCATGTATTTATCACGGGCAAAATTTTGTATGGTCCGCCAAGAATTTCTAAAAATATACTGCATGTCATGAAAGCTCATGTAACATCTATCATCTTCAGCAAGCTTTTTTGGAAGTTTCATTTAATTCTTACGACAATCATGCGGCAATCCACGCATGAACCACCTTGAAAGTTGGCAAAGTATTCCCAACATTACTGCAGCCACGGTAATTACGTAAATTAAAAAAAAAACACTTACCTTTGCGAATGTATATTTCGAATGCCATTAAATGAGTTTCAATTTTCTTTGCAGCCAATTCTTGCAAGGGAAGAAGGAATTTTATCGCTTGCTCCAATGGATCTTCAACCTGTCGATAAATAAGAGGAATCAATAATTTATCCCAATTAAATGCCAGGATCAATATGCCATATTTTTACTTAAATTTAAAAATCACCTACAGTAAATTAATCATAAATTCGAATGATTCATTACATTTGATTACTTAAAAAAAACATTACTATACCAGTTTTTTATGATAAGATTTAAACCACAGCCGTTTGACTTTCAAAGAGATTCGCGAATTAGCCGCCAAACAAAAATAATAATTTAATAAAATAATACTCGAATGAATGGATCTTAATTTTTTTAAAGTTTTGTCGATATTTCAAAGTAATTCAAAGAAAAGTTGTTAATGAAATCAATGTTCAAGTGCCATTTTTAATATGTGCTCTTGTACAGGATAAATGAGAAATTTATCAGAAAATTTTACGCAGCTTTGTTCGAAATGATACAAAAGTTATGAAAAGTCTCATCAATCGAAAGTTACACAATTACGAAACAAAAAAAAACAAAAAATCAGAAAAACGGAAACGTTCGTAGCTCAGTTGGCTAAGGCGCTAATCTAATCTGTACGGCCGCTCAAGTGGAGCGCAGTTTTGAATCTTGTTGGGTGCGATTTGTTAATTTGTTTTCGAACTATTTCTGGATGGAATTTGTTCTCAAGCCTCGCAGCTGCATCCGCACCTTGGGGCGATTTGGGTAGGTGCAAGACTAGTTGATAAAGATGAGGTGTGTGGTGTTACGGTGGAAAAGAGGGGTACAAGGAAGTTGAGATGTAGGTTAGATAAACTTGACGGAGCCTGCACATTTCAATCCTATCGTTGAAATTTGTATTTTCGAAAATTTATGGCACCCACAATTACAGGAAAATTGAGTCTTGAAGTGTATTCTGTAGTTTGTTCAAAGTATTCTATACATTGTTGGGTCAAGAACTGGAGAGTTGGCCACAAATGCATTTCCCGTAACCGACAGAGTGAACGTTTTTTACATTGTATTAGTTACCGGTACCGAGCGATCGGTTCAATGAAACAATTTACACTGCACTGCGTACAAATACGTGTATAAGAAAGACTGAACTGTACGGACCCTTTCCAACTTTTCTGGAATAAGCTCGTCCAGCGTTGGCTGTTCCAGATCGGGATCGGCTTGCTGCCGCGACTTGTTGTGCTGTTCCCTTTTCTCCTGAGCCTGGGCCGCCTGTTGTCTCTCGAGCTCCGCCTTCCTCCGCTGTTTCCTTTGCTTATTTCTCAGCTTTTTCAACTCAGATGGCGCCAAATTTTCTGCAAAACCACAAAATACCAATACGTGAGGAAAAGATCGGCAAATACATTCTTTGGAATTAATGATTTAGAAACGATCAGAGATTTTGTTGATTACGTAAATGATAGTATTAGAATATTTTGTTAGTTCTAAGCTTTTTTTTTTTTTTTTTTTTTATAAAGTACTTTAATTTCCAAATATTTAAAAAATAATGTCTTCCTACAAAAATGTCAAAAGTAACTATGAACAACGATTTGTTAGAACAAAATTCTGCTAAAAAAAAAAAAGAATTCATATCAAAAAGACAATAAATAACCATCCATAAGTTATTGAATAGTACTGTTATTGTGGTTATTGGATATGAAAATGAATTTTAAAAAATTATTTAATCGTGGGGTGTGTCAGACTAGATTCGATCCAAGCCAGAAACACAGATCTCCTCAACGCAAATGTGTGAACAACAAATCAACGCCCTTACATGAGATTTAAAAATGAAGTTACATCCCGAAACACCTGTCGTGACGAAATCTCAATCATCGAAAAATTTGACGTACAATATCTTGGAGTCCAAATAATCAACGTCCGAGTAGAACTAATTGCAACCAAACCGAAAGAAACACTTGTTATGAGCTATACACAATGCACCAGCTATAAAGAGCGCAACATGTACCCCTATCTCTTTAAACGTGAATGTACTTGTTTGTTAACGCTAAACATGTACCACTACGTAAGTAAACACATATTCTATAATTAAAAAAGATGACGGAAGAGATACATGTTTGTAATCCAGCGCTTCGATCTTTATCTTGCGAGGTAGGTGTGAACTGTAACGTGAAAGGTTTTCAAACCCGTGTAATAACCCAATAAATAAACAATTACTCGATACAATCAACTCCCGAGAATTGAAAAAGTCATTTCAAATAAAATGGTCAGAAGGAGTAATCTCTCGGCATACGATTGCTAAAAATAATTTGGCGTTGCAAAAAAGCGACCCATGGCCCGCCCGTTTAGAAAATAATAAACTGATACGCAAAGCTTTCACGTGGACGCAGCAAAAAGACGTCCAACGGGCGCATCGTCGTACCTACTTCGACCGCACTTTTTTCAAAATATAACAACAAAATGCTCGACTTTTTGCGACCGAGCTCGCTTGCATCGCACTCGTTGTGCATATTAACAAGCACAATGTACGGTGTTGGGAACGTTCACTCGGAAAACGAGTTCACGCAGAGAAAGGGAGAGAAAAGCGACCCTCCATGAAAAAAAAAGAAAAAAAAAAGTCCCATTCCTTCTCGCCACAGCCTACCCACGAGCTAATTGTACACAGAGAGAGGGAGGGGAGGGGGAGTGAAGCGAGAAACCAATCCATAATCTCTTGGGGCAGGCATAAACACAGTGCAACATGTACGGTCTATGATAATAAGTAAAGAGAAGCGGGCAGCGGCACGCGGAAAAAGCCATATTCCGCGGGACGAAAGGAAAAAAACAGAAGAAAAAAAAAAAAAAAAAAAAAAAAAGGTATCCAAGCGCCGCACGTGAGCAACGGTGTAAATATGGGTAAGTTTTTCTCCTCGTCCCGTTCGAAGGTACGCGCAAAACGTACCTACAGGTAATTATAAGCAATCTCGCGTGTAGTGGTATACGTATATTAATGTCTGGTACAATGGTCGCGACGTGTATGCATGTACACCCACTTCCAAGGTCAAACGTGCAACGAGTGCGTATCCATAAAAGGAACGCCCGCGCGCTCACTTTCATCGAGCGCGTAATGTCGATCACGCGATATGTTTATGAAAAAAAGGGGTGACAACGTGTTCCACGTTTTGCCGCTCACGCGTGGACGCAAAACTATGTATGCGGGTACTCCTGGGAGGTGTACAATGTATACGTTCAAGAGGTAGAGGGTAAACCGATCGGTACACGGCACATGTGCAGGCGCACGTGCTCGCCGAGCGGTCACGTGCGGGCCGCGTATGCCTGAAGGAGTCGAGAAGGACGCTGTAATGGACAGTTCCGTTTTCGGGGCCTTTTTTTTTTCTTTTTCTTTTTTTACCGTTTGTAACGAGCTTGGGACAAATTAACTTATAACGGTAATGAACAGTTTAGTTGTCAATGTACGTTAATCGAAATCTGTCACAAATTTGATGTTGTTGGTGACTGTTTTCCAGAGAAAAACTCATCAACTGTTATCATCATCCAGACTCAACTGTGGGTGCTCTACGAAGGATTACTGTATTTTTCTCTCGCTTTTTCTTGGCCCGTTTGGAGTAAGGTTTGAAACAAACCCTACATCGAGCATTGGTTGGGTCTAAAAAAAATCAATTCCATCTTAAAAAACAAAAATAATATCTCGCAGTTTTCCAAAAAATTCGTCGATCGAGTGAAGATACATAAATATTTTTTTGCAAAACTACTTTTTTTTTCAATCGTAAAAAATTATTGTGCGAAAGGGAAAATATTTGGAACAACGAAGATATGTATTTCGCATAAAATAACATTTCAAGCTTTATGGTGATGATTTGGTGTATAGGCACTGTATACTGATATAATTCAGCTGTTATGATATACATTACTGTATGTACTATGCCTCTTACATGATACAAAGCAAAACTGATTACTGAATTTGCTCTGAAAAAGAGTGAAAACTTAATCAAATTCCAATGCCATTTCAAGTGATTAAGTATTTTTTTTTNNNNTTTTTTTTTTTTTTTTTTTTTTTTTTTTTTTTTTTTTTTTTTTTTTTTTTACAGTAAGACACATTTTACATTATATAGGATACATATTGCAAGTAATTACATTATTGGTTACAATTTCACTATTGGATAGGCCCATATTTTGCTGCGAGAAGATCGCCCATCCCTTCACGAGGAGCATTGAGTGGGGAAAAAGTACGTATGAAAATTCACAGAGATACTTACAACTTGCTACAGTCGCACTGGGTGGGAATCGAACCGCGGTCTCCCGCGTGCCGAACCATAAACCAGCCGACTGAACCACCGTGCGCTCATAGAATTCCAGTATTGAAAATTTTAGCCCCTGCTTTCAACCATAACGTCAAATAAAATTACATCAGCTGCTACAGACTTTTAAAAGGCTTCTTTTATTATTGCATACCTACTGTTTTTTTGTGCAGCGCAAAAAAAAAGTAAATTAAAATTCTCCATACGATAAATCGTAAAATCGATACCCATTTAATAACTTCTATACTTCTATAACAATAGGCAAAATGTAGTTACAGTCGTATAGTCAGCAAAACAAGTATTACAAGAGAGTAGTTCCATACGCGAAGGAGTACATCATTATATCATTAAACCAACTCAATTGAAGGCATAATGAAACTATGTAGCCATGCCCGGTGCAATTTTGAAACCCAATAATCTGCATACATTGTTACAGTTGCTCGAGATAAGATAACAATAGCCAAACGCATGAAACTCATCGACGGCTCCCGATGGGATTGAGTATACACGTTTTCACAACGCGCACCGCCGAAACACACTCCGCGAAATTGTTTTCCCTTTTTCCTCGATTTTCCCAGTCCATGTATATATATTATATATACACAGACACACTTGATCGTCCAATCCATGAATATCGTGTCATATAGATGGCCGGGTCTGTAAGTGCACGCGAGGGACTTTTTCTTTTCCATCCGAAAAAAAAGGTAAAGCCACCCCGATAAGAATCAATGAGAAAACGGCCTCTATATGGAATACGGAAGTCCATTCGTGGTCGGTGGCGGGGAGCAGATCAAATGAGATTAGATTCATAGATGAAAGTTCATGATCGGCGGGTACCTATATCATGGTAAACACACGACACGGCCTCTATGTACATATTCCTACATGTAAATATACGCGCGCAGAGAGAGAGAGAGAGAGAAGCAGACGCGATTACCACGCGTGTATTATATATACATTTGCATGCGCACCGCGAAAGATATAGACGAACGGCCTCTCAACAATCGTTAACGAAAAGCGCAGCGCAAACACAATGCGAGTAACTCGTTACTCTGGATTTACGAGGGCAGGCGAGCTTGTGCGGCGAAAAAAAGGTGGGCCCCCTCGAAATCCGACAATGGGCGAGTGGCCAATAAAATTCGGGCATCCGATTGTGAATTGTACACGGGTTCGCGTTTAACTACCTGCCCTCCGCTGCAGTCTCACGCTTTGCCCGTACACGTGTATACACACAATGTGTATATATTGTATAGGTGGTATGTGGGTTAACGTTACGCACTCGCGGCGTCGGCCGGCGGTGTAAGTGTAATACACATGTAGCTTTCCGTGCATTAAAAGTATATACTTACAAGACCGGCTTGCTTGTTAGGTATTACGCAAAAGTCGAGCACAACCTTACACCGTATATAGGATATCCTCAAAATAAACGCGGAATCAAATTATATGTACATATATATTGCGCTGCTATGATCCACATAACAATGCATAACTTTGCTTTCTTTCTGTATACTTACACGGTACTACTCCTAACTCGCACACGGTATCAGGGCCTTTTTTCTCTCTCTCTCTCTTTTTTTTTCCTTCTTAATTGTAGTCGTAAGAAAGAGCATTCGACGGTATTATAACACGAAAATCACTTTCGAATTATATAAGCGGTCGGGCGGGCAGCGATGCGCGATGCTATATACCTACTTATGTGTTTCACCCGCAACAAGTGTGCATGCGGGTATACCCCTGTGCAACAAGTGCACGTGTATATGTACATACATATTATGTGCGTGCCCATATTTATGAATCACCAAGCATTGCGGTAGGTATCCATATAATATATACACGTGTACGTGTTTAATAATGTAATTATACGTACGTAATATACACCGACACATTTATAAGCGATGTGTTAATAACACGTGAGTTTACGTTGGATGGATCGTTATTTGTGCGAGTGGCAGTGCTGATCTTTTATGCACGACTGCGCTATTGCGGATATCTGAGTTGTCTCGCGAAGTGGACCTAATTACAACATCTCCAGGCGCCATTACACGTGAATGACGAATTTATGTTATTATCCGATGAGTATTGGATATGAATATGTATACGAGCTCGAGTATGTGCAGTCGGAGAAAGTGTAGAGGAAATGAAAATAAAAAGTTTAACCAATATACCTGTACAACTTTAACGATTAATGCGGATGTTTCAATCGGCTCGGGCGTACCTTTGAAAATAAAGTTTTTTCATTTCGGTAGATAAAAATAAATATTCGTACCCTTTGCTTCTTTGTCACTGGAAAAATTTTTATGACTGTCTATGAGATTTTGGTGGCCAAAATATCGTGGATATAACCTCAACTGAAGCAGAACTTATGCAACACAACTTTTGAATCAAAAGAATAAATTAATTCTGAAACCACTAAAATATTTACTTATCTGAAAAAACTGGGTTTACCCTAAATACTACGTTATAGACAAATATTATTTACCACTATATTTTCCTTTAAATTTTTTTTAATAGTTGAAACGAACAAAAAAGGTGTACTTATGTAAACCGAAGGCTGTAACGCTCCAAAATAAGCAAGAATTTTTATAACAGTACAAGAACACGGAATGAAATAAATTTCACAGCATGAGGTACATGCTCTCGGATTTGCCAAATCATCGAGTAATTCTTTGATTGAGTAGAGTAATAGTTTCATTAATACACAACTACTCAAGATTGTTTCGGACGAGTTTTC
Source organism: Copidosoma floridanum (assembly GCF_000648655.2). Next base: position 50,238 of record NW_019379919.1, read on the forward strand.
CCATTAGCAAACGAAAGTGAAACCGTAATTTTCGCGTTCGCCGAGTACGAGTAACTGTTTCAGCCGAAAATAGCTTTCTGTTTGCAGTTTCAATTAAAACAATTAATTATTACTCTTGTAATCCTGTCAAAGCTTGCCGAGTATAAAATGAGAGAATGCCTCAAAGTATATCAATGGGTAATTGCGTCAGTGAATCCAAAATAAAACTGTAGGCTCTGCCTCTTCGTCTATATGTTTATGGTTGTGGTTGTTGTTACTGAGCTGCTTTAGCAGACGTACAACACTCTTAAGTTAGTTCAACGTTGTAAAAACCAAATCGATGGATGTTTGCGACGTTTCATGGAAAAAAAAAGAAAAACTAACAAACCAACAACGGAATTTCTGATGTGTGCAGTTACTATTACGCTAAATAGTGACAATTTCAGGGTATTTACGAAGCAATATAGCAGAGAGAGAGAGAGAGTGACGCATTAAAAACGAAAATAAAAGATATTTCGGTCCAATCTTGACGTCCGAATTTGAAGGAGAAGGAGAAGTCGAGGGAAAAAAAGTTTGTTTTCTTTGAGCAACTCGACAGATGGGCCACTGACCTGATTCGCCTGTATACACATAAATGACCCGACCATGGCACCATACAACGGCAAACGGTTACTCCGGTTATATGCGTAATTGTGCATCGAATGTCACCGCGAATTTCACAAGAAATCGTATTTAATATATAAATGACAAAATATATTAACTATACAAATAATTGGTATTTTTGTGTCACGTGAACCAACTTAAACTGATTTTCTTGACAACAAAAATCGTTTTCGAAGCCTATACTGATACAATAAACCAAGCCCGCTAGTCGATAAGTAAATTATCCATAAAATTGAGTAGTAAGTATAATTTTGTAGTGCATCTGTTGGATATTATATTTTAAGTACTTAAAAATAGCTTGGTTTCCTTACTCTTCGACAGTTACTATACTGTGTACATCGTGGCACTGTAACTTCAGCAGATGATCAATACCAAAGCAGGGCACATTGCTACATTTGGAGCACACGGCTACAGTATCTGAGCTCTAAACGACTCGTAAAATAAAATAGAAAGGATAAATTTTCAATAAGCTGACAAAAACCATGGGCGTGTACCACTGAAAAATTGATAAAACGGCGACGATTGCGGGTCCTGTTATTTCAAATCGCGGTAAAATCAAATGAAAATCAGTCGCAAAGAGCGAGGCCCGAGCTCATGATATGTTAACTGTAAATAATAACGTTGCACGCGCGTGGAGTCAACGAGGAGATGAGGGACACGCCAAAGCGCGAGGGTGGAGCCGATCGAGCGCTCAAGAATCCGCGCGCGTTGTTTTTGTCCCTCCCCATCCTTGAGAAAGGGGGGACCTTGTCTCTGTACGGCGCACACCCAGGCTGGAATGTAGAGCAACGCTGCCGCCACGTGATTACATATTGTATGACCCCCTGCCCCTGTCCGTCGGTTGGTTGACGATTTCTGATGCTGTGAGCACAACGGCACCCTTTTTACTCTCACGGTGCGTGGGCTGTATAATTGTACAGGTACACGATAAAAAAAATATCCACATCATATGCACTTGGATTTTTTAATATTCCTCGGGACGATTTGTTTTCATTGCTCGCGTGCCGTTTTACGAAAGAACCGAGTCCCCGTACACGCGCGGGTCTATTCAATCGGACACGTGGGTGGAAATCAATGATCTCCTTTGTCGAAGGAAATCGGTGTTTCTTTTGTGCAACGATCGCTCGAGAGCCTTTGTGCATGAGTTACGGCGTATCGAGCGTTACTTAATCGCGCGAGTCCCCGATGATGCCTCGGTGAGCTTATAATTTAGCCGTGGATGAAAATGACGGATAACAACGTGCTTATGGACATTTTTTCCCAAAAACCAGGGAATTGCGTGATCCCAAGTATGACCGAATCGCCCCTCTTCTGTACATTGAAATATAACTGCGCGCTTCTTCACGGCTCCGCTTTATCTATGGGGCCCTGATGCATTGTTGTCAATGTTACCTGATGTAAGTGTACACGAGCATCAGCAAACGCGACACGTTACGAAACCAAGCGGTATTTAACAAACATCGACTTTGGGCTGTACACGCACGAGACGCACTTTACATCCATTGGGACCCCATCATTATATCGCGTTTGTGTCTACGTAATAATGTATACAAGATGATCGTTTGACACTTGTGGGCCAATAGCCCAATGACAAAGAGATCCATCAGCTCATTTGTTTGGCCATACCTACATTTGCGCGTTGGAAAGTGCATCCTCAAACTAGTGGGCTCATTTCGACAAATTGTTATAAACAAACGCCGATGATGGCCTGCAGTTGCCACGTGGTGTGGCTGTTGCTATTTTTTCCATATGTCTCTCTCCATTAATCGCCAGTATTTGCGCGAGACATATGCACGTGTGCGTGTATAGGGTACTTATGCCGAGTGGCTGGCAGGAGAGCGATCGATTTGTGCGTACCTACCATTCGATACAAATGAATTGGACGTATGATCGAAGCAGCTCGGGGGGGTTTTGTTGCTCGTAACATTATTTATAGCCAAGCATGGGCTCGTGGCTTTGGTTTTGCATTCATCCTCGGCTGTAATTATGATAATGGGCAATGGCAAATGTGAGCTGTATTTACAATGATATTGTTGATGCCACTATTGTATACAGACGCAATGGCAGTGGTGTTATATTTGTACTCTAGGAAGTGGTTATTGCGACACGCGGCGATGGGTCATTAGTTTATCATTTGTATTGTATATGCACGATATATACGAATTCGACTAGCTAGTGTTTGTGCGATTTTTTTTTTTAAATGAGCGAGAGTTTGACTGTTGAGTAATGTGGATTATGGGTATATATGCATATCTTGGGTGCGTGCGAATTAAAATTAAGTGATGCTTGTATCATGCATATCGTTAGGATTAATTACCAAGACGAAAAGAAAAGTACTTTGATATTTTCAAGTTGAAATACGTATTAAGATTTTCGATTTTAAGAACAATTAGTACATTTATGGGAGTGCCTTACATTTTTGTAGAAGAAGAAAAAATAGTGACACTTTACAGAATCATTTTTTTTATTGGGGTGTGAAAATATGTTTTGGAGCCACAATGAATATCCGTAACAAGTACCAATGTATCATCGAATGTGTAGCAAACAACTTTTTTATTTGAAAAATCTGGACATAATACTGTATTCACAGGTTTTCGATTTTAAAAAGATATTCATCGTTTGTTTCGTACATTCGAGATACACTCTTTTACTACAGTGTTAAGTACGTAAATCTAAGATGATTGATGATAAAACACTCGAGTGACGGATTCAAGAAAACTTTCATACATTAGGTTGTAAAATGGTAAGGCGTCTTATTTTTAACACCTATAACTAAATATCTGAGAGCTCTGATAAGCTTAAGTCCTTTTATCGGATCAATTTCGTTAGTCACCATCCCCATGTTTTGATGAGTCGCATGTTCCTCTCACTCTCGTTTGAAAACATAACTCTCTGAACAGTTTCCATCCACTTGTTCATTTATTTCTTATCTCGCAAAAAATTCTGTTGTTTTTCATAAAATCATGTAGATTATTGGATATTTTGTTATCACTGATTCACGGTATCTATTGAGAGTCCATCGTAAATGACTGAGATAAACGTCATAAAATAACTAAAAAATACAATAAGCTCATGTGTATAATCTGACTAAATACATTACTTGCACTAATTTGTTGGATCTTGGCCAATCTCACGTCTCTAAATTTTAATATCGTGATCTTGGAAGCTTCATTGACTTACACTTGCAAATAAATCTTCGTCTGACTTTTATTATGAATTCTGTAACCGGTAGAATTGGCCTTCAAGTGTTTTATTTTAGAATAAATACTGAAATTAACGTAATGTAGTTTTCATGATTTTGAAAAATTAATATGTAAGAAGGCGCAAGTCCTTTCCAAAAAATAAAAAAGTCGTTCAATGACACTTAACTTTTCAAAAAAATTTCAAGAAAACTAATATCGAGTGCAAGCATCGTTCCTTTATTGCATCAACAATAGAGATATTGACATTGTCAACTCTATAAAAAAAAAAAATAAAAAAAAACATAATTGCCTTTTCCTTTCAGACATCGATATACTGTCAGTGTGCGAAAATAAGGCCGGCAACTTTTGTGTAATACATGAGTGACTAGTACGTTTTAATGGACTAGATGTATCACAACGTTTGTTATTGAATTCAAGTCGAGGGTGTTCTCTCTCTCTCTCTCTCTCTCTCTCTCTCTCTCTGAGATCTCCGCCTACGCTCAGTCGGGTCACGATCGTAATCAACGTAGAAAATCAAGTAGCGAGCTGGCGATATATATCTCGAGCTGAACTTGCAACGTGTATCACGATCAAACTACCTTTGTTCGAAAAAATATTGTAAATTGATCTATTTTAAAAATATTCAACACGTGTTTGTTCATTGATCTACAGAGGCATGGATAGTCAAATGTGTTGGTCTACAAACTTGAAGATTTGAAGAGACACCTCAACAAAGGACAAACTTTTTTTCCCCTCCGAAACACATTAAGTGATACCACTGCGAATTGTAAAAAAACTTTATACAAATATTCATCATGTAAATCATTACAAAACTTGATTATTTACAAAATATCACTTTCACTAAGAGCGAATTTAGCAAATAATTTTAAAAAATTTTTAAAAAAGTAAGTACACCCATACCCAATAATAAAATAGTGTACAGCAGTAGCAAAACAGAAATCTAACCAGGTACTCGTACCCACAAAAAGTTACTCCCACCGCGCAATAATTATCATCCGTGTACACTATAAATAAAACTCCGGAGATTCAACAACAACAACAACAACAACTCTACTTTAACGAACCGGAAGAATCTCGCGCTGGCCATCGATTGGGCTTACGTCAAAAGCTCAAACCGTAGAGCGAGTCCCTCGGAGAAAAAGCAAACAAGAATAGGAAATTCGAGCGTCAAAATAAATCGCTCGCTCGCGCGGGATATAGGTACATAATATAAAGAGACCAAGCGGCAGCCTTCGGCTCGCGTATATATCGCTATATTCGATCCTATGGGGGGTAATTATCATTGTGCTCTCGCGCACTCCGCTAAATTGGCGCGCGAAGATTTGCCGAAGGAAAGCTCGGTGCTGCTGCTGTACACACCACCGGTGGGTATACGGCGCAGCCGCCCGTGAGAGACTTTCCGAAATAAACGATGTGTATATAGAAAAAAACGAGCCGCGCATGCGAGAGCGATAATGCCGTGTGCGGCTCACATCACCCCCCAGTACCTTACCCTCTCTATCTCGGGGCCCCATGTTTTTCCATCCGCATGCACGTGTAATTCGCACGCGACCGGCGGCTGCTGGCGCGCGAGCGAGCACTAAATGAATCTCGCCTGCAACAGGTATACCTATAATATACTATATGCACACGTGTGTGTGTATTTATATATGAACAGCGTGTCTTGGGTGTCTATACTTTCTTTGCAAAAGAGTATTGGGGGTAAGTGTGTGTGCAGTGCACCTTTTCTTCGGCGATAGTCTCTCAGGCCAACCTGCCACGCCCCGCAAAGACTCGTGGAAATTGTCCCAAGTGTGGATTATTCGTGTGCGCCGATCGAGTTTAGTTGCATGTGGGTGTACGTGTGTGAGCGGGGCTACTCGGGCGGACCGATTCTTGGGGTTTGTATCTTTGTGGGAGCCAACGCCCGCTCGAGAAATCGAGATAGATTTCGCAGAGATATGCGCGACGTTTTTCTTCCTTTGCCTTCGTTGTAAGTATAAGCTGTTATATATTAAGTGACTGGACGGATGTGTATATACGTTTGGCTCCGAGAATGAATATGTGAGTAGATACGTACGTAATCTGAACGATTCCCTTGGCTAAAGTTTTTTTTTTCTTTTTTTTTTCATTATTTCACGTTTGGTGTTTTGATAGATTGGAGTTATGTGTTAGAGGTTGTCTCTTTGATATTCTATTGTTCTAATTTTTTTTTTTTTTTTTTTTTTTTTTTCCCCCCC
>NW_019379919.1:58735-106041 GCF_000648655.2 Copidosoma floridanum
GATATTTATTATTATTATTTACTGCTTGTGGCGAGTAAGGAAACGTAATAATTTCAGTGTGTTTACATAATTATAACAGGTGACAAATTTTGAGCAAAAGTAGTGAGATCTTTAAATAAGAAAAATAAATGACACGAAATATATCAAAAAGTCAATGCTTAAGCCCGTTCAACATGAATATAAAAATTTCTCAATTGAGATATCCAAATCATTCAATGAAATGGTAAGTTATTGTATGGCAATACATTTAAAAAGACTATTAATTTATTGCCACTTGAAATTTCAACAAATGCGAAAAAGAAGTGACTATTATAGCCTCTAACTAGCAAAAAAAAACGTTTCCCATCAAAACACTACGTGCAAACGAGCACGCAATACAACGAAAATAAAAGAGCGCACTGCTGCGCAATAGAGACGCCGATTGAATATAATAGTAATTTTCCATTGGCGGAGTGGCTAATTCGAGTTGTCTCTGAAAAAGGCACAGCTGCTGCATCGTCATGGTCTTGTGGGAAAACTTGGTGGGCGTCGAGGCCGAGATCGATTGCATCTCTGGCGGAAAAATATTAAAAAGACGCAGCCTCGAGTGCAAATAGAGAACAAAAAAAAATATGGGGAAGCGTAATGAGCCTGCATCAGCAAGCAGCGAAGCAGTTCACGCTGAGCAGAAGGTGCCCCTCTAGGAGCTCTTCTCGTTTTATTTTTACTTGGAAAGTAGGTAGACGCAAAATTTTATTACGTCCCTACGGTGATTGATAACTCCGTGGTACATAGACCCGACGATTTGCCGATTTTTGCCAGTATATCCACTTCTCTGTTACCTCCTGTATTAGCCATTAATCTTTAGCGATGAGACAACCCAGCTGACGAGGAAAAAAATAGTTCATCGCTTCTTTCGAACATAATCTTGTGAGTGGACGCAGACACTCAATGATGAATAAGTCAAATAAAAGAAATAAAATTTTATAGCTGTATAAAAAATGTGAAATTATTAATGTAAAACACTTTGCATACTCTCGTCGACGAGTCATTTCGCCCAGCTATGCATCCGTATCAATTGAATGGTATTTAACGCAGAAAAACGGCCCCACGGTAGCAAAGAAGAGTCGGTTATAATGACACATGACGGATAAGCGAGTGTAATTCAATAAGCTTTCGTTCGAGAGAGCAAAACGCGATGGTGCGTATAAGATACGAACGGCGGCAGCGGTGTTAGCGGGCTTTTATGGCGGCGCGTGTACAATACCCCTCGCGATGCGTATCGGATAACTCCCTCGAGCCTCGATTGATACGATAGGATTACTGTAGTACAAGTGATTCGAGCTTTATAGCCGCTTATTTCATTTTATGGGATATAAATGCCATTTGTTCCTCTTTTCACGTGCGTGTTTTATGTAATGCAAGGTGTGCGTGGTGCGCGCATCGCGCGTAATTGATTTTCGGTGTGGATTTATGTAGGAGATAAATATTTACAGTGTTGTTGGACAAACAAGGCCAGTGAATTGCAGTCCATTATCAAGTTATTTGATAACGTGTAGTGATTATCCTGAATATTGTAGGAATTAATAAAATCGTATTTCGAGGGGGTATCCGTTGGGTAGAATTTCTTGCCCAATCCATACGTACATGTTATTGTTGAGCAAGATAAAGACAATGAAAAAAAAATTTAAGGTTTCAAAAGTATTGTCAAATACGTATATTGATAACACATCTTTTTTTTCATAAACTATGAGTCTGAATATTCAAAAATTCATCCAGATTCAATTTAAAAACATAAAAAACCGCAGTCGTTGTTCAAGCAAAAAACTTTATGAAATAGAAAAAACTAGTTAAAAACGTAAAATATTAATAATAAAAAAAAGTTGTAGTAATTATTACTCTACAAAACAACAGTTTTTTAAAGAATTTTGTTGGATACTGGAAAATTTTTCTTATAACACTCGAGCTTCAATCATGCAATAAGCATCAAATAGTATCTCGTAAAAAAAAAGTAACTCGATAAATCTATTTACAACTATATTAATCGAATGATCGAAAAAATCGGTAGTATCAAAGAAACAAGTAATATTAAGTAAAGAAATAGTAAGCAATTAAATCAAATTCCCGCTAAAGTTTTTAAGACACGTCACATATTTTTTACCAACGATCATCTGTTTTTTGGTACTATCCCCTCAACTCTTGGACAGTCCTTAAACTAGTAGAATCAGAAGAACATTCAAAAATAAAAAGATGCATTGAAAAACATTAAATTACTCTCACTGTATGGATTTCCGGTATGTTTTCTCCTAATCATAAGCTTTTTGATGCATGAACACGTAGTAAAACGAAATTTTGAAAATGACTGAAGAATTAATGTTATTTTACTTGCAAAACGAAAAGTTTTAACTGCAAAAACAGTACTAATTTCTCGCCCACATACCTACATAATATATTATGTAGGTATGCGCGCGAATGTAGGGAAGAAAAAAAAAACAAGAGTAAGTATGAAAAGTATCGATTTCCTTCAGGCGCAATAACGTAAGCGGTGCTTTTCTTCCGTTTCCCATGCATGCCCGTATTATATCACCCTCTCTCTCACACACACACACGCATGAGCATGTGTACTAAATCCCAAGAACTTCTAGCGGGCATATTTTACATTACCCAAACGTTTGGAAAAAGAAATCGTTCGACTTTTCTGTACCTTACTCAATAACATGTCAATTGTCAGACTTCCACCAATTCTTTAAAAAAAATTATAACAGCGATAATAATAATAATAGTAATAATGACGATGATAATAATAATAACAATAATAATAATGATGCTATTTAATTTATTATTTGAAGCTCACCAAGTAAGTGATCAATATAATTTTCACACACGTCGAAACCGTCTGGTCGTCAAGTTTGAAAAATCTCAGAAGTACGATGCAAATATTGTAATTATAAATAGTTTGCAAAAAGCAGCTCAAAAATCTTCGTACACCTGATATAGATCGCTAAGATGGCCAAGCTGATTTTCTCAATGTTCGTAAGTCACAGTGTCAGAGAGCAAGAGCGCAGGCTACCGATATATTCAAATATGTAAAAGGATGGTATTTCTAGGAGCTCGCGAAACTGCGAGAGGAAGTATTGTATGTTTGGGTTTACTACATGTGAGAGCGGCCCATCAAAGTTGGCACGTAAGGTACGAGTTGCGTCGATACATCCGTATTAGATGCGATTGAACACTTCAAAGCAGTATTCTAAATTCAAATCTGCAGTTGCACCTTGAGATTTACGGAGAAACGAAAGAAAAGTACAGGGGTAAGTACCGACGTCGAGAGATTAGATCTATGCATTAAATTAATCCTTAGTTTTATTTCTAATTACTCTAGACCAGAGTCTCACAGAGATAATATTTAATTATTATTTGGATTTTATTTTATTTATTATCGACTTGTCGGTGCAGGTATGGTCTTGTTTTACAAAAAAATATAATTTCCACAACTCACCGTCTCACATCCTGTTTTAACATCAACACTTCTACCAACGTCTTCGATGCGCCTACAGTAAGTATATTACTTTATGTTTACTTTTTTACTTTCAAACAACTATTACATTCGTTTTTAAATATTTTAAACAATTTGATTACATCGTCATCATACTTGATATGCTAAGTTAATGCTGATTTATAGTTATTCTTGAGCTGATTATTATTTTTTATATTAGAATGATATTGTACATAATTAACCAGCATTTATTTGCTAATCAGTTATTATTACACATAATTTTTATTATGCTCGTGTTGCCATTCTTTTTACACCCTCACAATACATTCGAGGTTTTGCAATATATTTTTATTGTTTTTTTTATTTCTCATTACAAATGAAAATTACTCTCTACATAAAGAATATTGTTCAGTATCCACTTTATAAATCTTTCTCCCTCTCTCTCACAACTTTTTTATTTATACTTTTAATATTTTCAAATAAATCTTTTGTCACTTAAGGTAGTAGTCGAGCACTCTACAGTGCGTGCCATAATGCGCTGTAGCGTATGCGTATACTATATATATCGCTTCGACAACTATCTCGAAAAATGACAACGTTGTAGGAGCGAATTTCACTGAATTTATCAACTTTGCAAAGCTCGAACAACAAAACTATACCGCTGAGCCCTTTTAAATTGGAACCACAGTTGCTTTATAATATAAAATATATCATACTATTTTTTACGAAACATTGTAAGAAGCGTTTTAGAGATATAAGCAATTTCGTTCACAAATCGACCCCCAATCCGGCGCTTTCCTATACCTCCTGTGTTAAAAGTTCAACATTAAAACTTTAATATCTCCAAAACTATACCGCTAAGCCTCTTCAAATTTTGGCTCATGATAAATAATAGCAATCTTAAGGCACACACAAAATTTTAGAAAAATCGTAAGAAAAGTGTTTTTGATCGACTACTACCTTAAGTCCCTTTTTTTCGAAATTCTCCGGAAATCACTCAATTTTAAACTCTTGGACTTCTTGTGTTATTATTTCAATGATTACTTTAAAATTATTAATCAAGTATTTATTAAAATCAATGTTGGTAAATAAATGTCACAAAAATATCAAGTATTACAAAACGAATCAATTATAAAATTTTTCGATGTCAATAGCTGTCGGTCATTCATGAATTAGCAAAGTGTGTGAAGGTAAAGCATTAGTTGGTTAGTTACTGCAACAGTAGCATTAATGGTCATTCAATCAAAGTATATAGTAATGAAAATCGCATGGACGGGACGATCAAACGTTGCTGATGCGTCAGACTAAGCTACGTTTGAAGAAAGAGAAATAATTTTTTTATTTTCTCGGAAAATATAAGTATACACAAGAGTCCGGTTAGCTATCTGTTTGTGCTCGAGAGTTGTTAAGTCAATTCGCTTTCAAGTGGTCTGAGAGTAATCAAAGATGCGTGGGTTGGTAATATTAATAATCCTTTGAAGTCTCTTTATTGTTTTATTAGCTTTTTATATCTTTGCGGAGGTTTTACTCCGTAATGGCATTACCATCGTCATCGGGAACGAATATATGCACTGTATGTGTGATCAGTGACGGCGATCGGAGATAATTGCAGTTTAATTTATTTTCATTGAATGCTTTTCTCATTTACTTTCAAAAGCTTATTTTTAACATGTACATTGTGCATCACTCGAAGATGAATTTTTATTGAAAAAATTATGTTGTTTCATCGCCTTGAATACAATTAATTATAAGTAAATTTAAATGTGTAATACATCACCACCTACTTATTTGTATTAAACTATAGATGACAAAGAAAAACAAATGATCGAAACCTTATTTTACGCGGAGAATAATAATTGTTTTCTGAATCAAAAAATGCTTTAGCATAAAATTTCAACTGTAATATCGTAAGCAGTTATCCACGGTTACAAAGAAAAAGACCATTAATTTTAGTTCAAAGCCACATTCTTCAATTGAAATAAAAAAAAATGACCAAGTGCATGTACCCTTGTAAACCATTGACTACTTTGACATGAATATTGTCTTTCCAAGGTCTTTAACCCCCTCTACATTACCCGAATCATTAAAAACCGCGTTATTAAACCAGACATATAATTTTGGACCATGACTACATACCATTAGGTGGCAATCGACCGAACTTTGGTAACTTTGTTCGAGTCTTCGCAACTTGAAAAAAAAAAACACATGACTCGTTAGGCGGTTCGCCGTGAAATGGTCGGGTTATTGCGCACACCTCGTTTCGATTATCACGTCAATTATTTCAGCCAGCCGAATATCTTTATAACTCGCTTTACCAATACCCGCGATCAGGAAAAACGAGAATAGGTTGCAACAGAAAGTGGGGAATATAGGAACTCGCGGTTCTTGCTTGCACATCCTGTTTCGACTAATTTGTTTTGTGCAAGTGCAGTGCCGGCAACAGCGCTCTGCTTTTCCTCTAATTACATTTTGCACCTTCATCGGGACTCAACGGGTGATGAAGATTCTAGTTTATGATAAATTGTAACAAGACGCTTGAATGTATAATGAACCATCACAATGACTTATTACTGTAACGGAGAAGTAAAATTTTGTTCCGATTGTTGTGCATCAAGTACGTAATCAACAACAAGCGTTGAAGATGTCAGAGTCGCGTGTGAAAAACGAGCGTACGATAAGTGCATTAAAGTAAAAACGGGATATTAGCGACACAACGATACATATACAGCAAAGACAAGGCTGGTAATACATTACGTTCAAAACAAAGAGTACAATGGTACCAATTGATTTTTCGAAACGAATTTAACGATGCACGGATCAATTAGGCACCCAGTGACGTTGAATGGACATTCAAACGGCATTGCCAAACAAAATCACGTTTATAATCGCACGCTTGACAGTCCTATTAACAATGGAGCCGCACGTTCTGGAAACAAATCAATTCGCCCGGAGACTAATTTTTTCGTAAGCAGCTGAGATACATATATACATACACATGTTTAAACATTGCAGTGAAAAAAAGTTTGCATCGACATTAGCCGGGCTTTTTTTCCAACGCAATACATACAACGGCCACTTACCCATGCGACGAGCGAAAACTGATTGCCAAACTATCACACGGTCCAGCCAAAGACAATCGCCTCGGACACTCAAATCGGCCGAGTACGGGTACGTACGGATTCAATTAGAGAATAAGAAATGTCTCCAGCGTGTCCGATCGCGAGAAGAAAAGACACGTTTCTATACAGTACAGCCCGGCGTTTGAGAAATCTGTGCGAGTCACACCGGTAATGGTCATTAGTTGTGTATTAGTAAAACAGCCATTGTCGCGGATGCTTGTCCCGCTGGGCGATGAAGTCGAAAAAAAAAAAAAAAAATAACAACGTGGTGCAAGCGTGTCAAGGAAAAAAGTTTTCGGCAAATTCGTACCGATCGGCCAATTAAATCGGCGACACCGTTTTTTGTGCCTGTAGGTGTACATGTATTATGTACCGCCAAAACGACCCACCCACACTACCGTCATTGTTGTATGGCAGCTAATGGGTGCATCAAACGGCTGCGCTGTAATGGATACATGTCCTGCCCCTGCTCGCCCGATACCCTTTTTTTGTGAGCTCTAATACTCGGCAAGGATCTCGTGTCGCGTGGATCGAAAACTCGCGAGAGCCGGTGATCGTTTTTTCTCACGGAGGTGGATTCGATGCAGGCGCCATGAGAAAAGCTATTTCTCTCCATCCCCCCCTTTCTATCTCTCACGGCTACTGTAGATTGGATGGAAAAGTACATTGTGTGAATAAAAAGGATTCGGGAGGTTTGTGGTCAGTTTTACTTTTGATGCTTTTACAATCGCGTGCGAATATAAATGTGTAATTGACCCAAAAAGTGGGACTATTGAAATTATTATTTTATTGATTTCTCCAAGAGTACGATACCGAGTGTGAAGCCGCCTTAGTACTATGTGTGAATAGTCCAGAAGTCTAAGGTGTCATGGGAACTGATAAAGATCCAAGGCTTTTTTTCAAGGTTTTTTTTCCATCGAGTACTTTGACCCGAGTCAAAATTTCTGTGGTTACAGCAATTAAACATATTTTCATAAGTCGCGAGGAACAATTATTATGAAAAAACATCCCTAAAAATTACTAAGGAGTAAACATTTGTTCTCATTCTTTGACCTACTTTGAAAAGAAAACTCACATCTGGTATAGATTATTTGAAAATTAACCCATTAAATTCAAGTAAAAAAATGGTCAAGTTTGGGAAAAACCGCCCTTTATGGATCTATGTGACTTTTTTACTTCTAAAGTACGGATATCCTAGAAAAAAGTTAACGAAATACATGGATTAACAATTTACCGTAATGTAATATCAAACAAAAACATGTTTATGTTAATTTTGTTATAAGAAGAATCATCGTTTTTTTCAAAAAATTGATTACTTCAAAGAAACTGATTTTTTTATGATTTGAAGTAAAAATTCACTCAACGTCAGATAAACTCTTTATTTTCTGCATAAAACAACAAATGTGAAAAAAAAAAATTCGAGAAACGAGTGGACTGTAACAGCGCTCGTATATACCGATGGGCGATTAAAATTAATCCAGAAGCACCTGAGCAAAGCGCAAAAAGTACAAACACGCTCGGGAGATCTAATTCGCCGAGGCTAGCAATTTCCGGCGCACGTGAGAGTCGTATACGGGACGGGTGGCGCAGGGAAAAAGTGTCAGCGCACCTTCAGCGCGAGGAGGAAGACGATGAGCTCGAAAAAACGAAAGTGAGGGAGACGACGGTGGCGTCGATCTCTCTGCTCGCCACGGCAAATTAGACGCGGCGGAAGGAAAAAAAAAGGCTGTATCTTTTTATTTCGTATCCCACTCTGTGCACCGCTTCCGCTCAATTCGGGGAACGATTATTACCATTACCTACTGTTCTTTTTTTTTAATTTTTTTTTTCATCTCGATGAAACTTTAAATTTAATCGATAATGACGCTAACGATGCCGTTACCATTGATGGATTTCACAACTTCCAACAATATTTACACGAAGGAATTAATTAAAAATTAAGATGATAAGTAAATAGTGGCGAATAAAACAAGATAAATAAGCCAGCTTCCAAGGAATTCGTTTGGAAAATGATGTTTGTTGAAAATTTTACGGGGTATTCTTTTCTTGTGCTTCAACGATCGAAGGGCTGTAACACTGTAATATTAAATGCAAACAACTCTTGGCTAAGATGGTCTTTTTGTCACCGTTAGTTTTTGTTATTTTTAGTTTACTTTTAGATGAAATAAGATCTGCTCTTCTAAAATTGTGGTGTGAAATAAAAATAAAAATATGAAAAATGAGTAGTGTAATTTTTAGTATAGCTACAAGTTTGGATGCAAAAATAATGAAGGGTTCGTTAAAACATTTTCATATTTAAGCGTCAAATACACATTTTCCGTCGATACTATGTAGTTGGTGAACTATTTGATGGACAAATTCCTGTACTCGTGAGACACAAAAAAATCAATGATCCACAAATCTCGGGGACTCCTCTCTCGCAAAAACTAAACTAAAAAGCACCCAGCATCCTTTTTCCTCCCAAAACCCACTAATTATCATTCTAACAAACATTTAATTTAATTTCAGCTGAACTATCAGCGAGGACGATACACTTTTCTGTTGCCACTTTCCTCCGATCAACGAAAGGAGTCTGGCACACAAGCAAGACCTAAAACCACGGGCTACTAACATAATCCTTTAAAGAAGCATACGCTGGTGAAAAAAAAATTGTGTCCGTCTCGCATGATTTTCCAACACCCGATCCACGAGGCAAAACAAGGAGAGCAAAATCTTCCGGGCACCTCGTTCAGCGCGCTGAGCGACCCAATTCTTTGAATCAAAGAAAATTTCTTTACCCTCATTCCGTTAAATATTTTCTTATGAGTAAAAAAATATAAGTTAATTGAAAATAATATTTTATTAAATTAAAATTTTCTTTTTTTAATTACGAATTTCTCATTTAGTTGTACGAAATGTTTTTTTGGATCGACTAAATTTGTTTCAATTAAAAGAAAATATTTAACGGAATAAGGGTAAAGAAATTTTCTTTGATTCAAAGAATTGGGTCGCTCAGTGCGGCCTCCCTCGACATAAATCAGCCCCAAAAGGCAACCACACGACAGATACAACGCCGAGAAGAGCGATATACTTAGCCGTCGCCCGGCATTAAAGTTACCCGCGGTGCTATACTAACTACGATATAATACACAGATATATCCGTATGTATACCTATATATATAAACGCTAAAGTTCAGGCATGGGAGCAAAGAGAGGTAGCTGAGGAATAAAACGAACGTACGACGCATCGGTGTACACCTATACCCTCCTATACTTACCTACCTATCTGTATTTTCGGAGACGGATCGGCTAAATACATCGATATTGCCCAGAGACCCAGCATGCATGAACGCGGCGGAGAGTCGGTGAAGGGTGAGGTGAGCCTGCACTCGGTGATCTCGTGTGGCCAGGGCGTGGCCGGCTGTTTTCTCTATATAAGTATACATACACTGTGTACATTATCTCTGGAGTAGAGCTGCTGCTGTGCTCTCTCTCTCTCTCTCTCTCTCTCTCCGTCGAGTAAGGAAAGGTGCCCAGAGTCATGGACTCCCGTGCAGGGGGTATTACCGAACAGACGTACGTATATAGTATAGCGAGCGAAGCCACCGGAATGCGCCAACTTCCCATGCTCGTGCGATTTAGAATCGGGCCTTTGTCCGCGCGCGTCTATACTTTGCTTGCCCGCTCTTGTCTACATGTACAACGCACACGAGTCCACTAAGTGGGTGTATTTCGGTGTAATGTAACCGTGGCCTAGGGGTATAGGTATATATGCAACACACGTATAATATATACATATTTATACCTCCTACTTGTTGCTCTATATTTCTCGCTCTTTGCGCCGCAGGGGGGAAAGAGAGAGAGAAACGCGATCTCGACCTGGACCCCCTCCCTCCCTTTGCTGCTTACTTTGGGTCCGCGGGAAGGTTTTTGTGCTTTTCGGGACACCCCCTGGACTTCCAACTTGCGCAATTTGTAATCTAGTCACTTTTTTCGAGGTGGCTTCTTTCCAGCCAGGTCCAAGAGGAGTGCTTCACACACGTGGATCGATAGCGTGCGAAACAAGTTGATTTTCCAAAGTTGAAAAACGCTGGGCCTGTTTTTCTATGATTTGTTTTGAAAGGAAACGCGAACTGCTGTGGAATAATCTTAATATCGCGGACGGCTTGTGCGTAGCGCGATCGCTTTTTAGAGGGGTAGGGGCGGAGGGTTTTTTTAGGTCATTTGCCAGAAAATTTGGTCAATGAGGATAAGTTTGTTACTTAGGGTATAGGTATAGAAAAGGAATACGGAGGTGGTGGGTCGTTTGTTGTTTCAAGTGGGATATTTTTTTTTCAACACAAAGCTCAGTTAGCTTCTAAAAGTTAGTTCTCTTAATTTGGATCCAACTATTAAGTGTCATTCCTTTTTTTTATACCTCGGACGTTTTTGAGAGGCTGGTGTGCCCTCGATTGGAAAAATAGGATTCATCGCCATATAAGGTGCCATCTCTCTGCGACTACCCTCCAGCCACACCATAGCCCCAAAGGCGATGGCAGTAATCCAACGAAAACTATACTATTATTTTATCTCAGTAATTATTTGAATTCATGGTTTCCGTAATATAACTCTCAATCAAAGTATCCATCAAAGAAATAAAAGCATCGCAAACATTAATAAGATTAATCAACTATTATACCATGACATTTCATATTGAAAATTTACGACGTTTACTATTTTATATAATCGCAATAATTCACCACACCAACGAGTGTCCAAACATAACGAAAAATATCTAACTTGATTAATTGTTTGCGAGAAAAATTTTCAGCTCCAGTCGTTACTTTCAAGATCTTCCTTCAAATCACAATTAATCTTATACTATGTTACATGTTATTAAATTTTTCTGTTCATTTTTGCAAAATCTAAGTCGTTAAGGTATTTTTGTACAACCCTAATAACATTAGCACAACAAATCGACAAGTAGATTCTTGATTCATAAAGACTCGTAGCATAAATCGTTCTACTGTCAAGAAGTTGTATAAGACAGTATTATATTGAAAAGAACATGCTTTCAGCAAAGATTTTCTCGAAAATAAAATGGTCAACTAGAAATCGAATCTGGGATGATCTGTTTCTCATGTTTCATACCACATTAGGATGAAAAAAAACCCCCAAAGCCACCTTTATCCTCACATCATAAATTACCTTGTCACTTTTGGTTTTGATAGCAAGTTGAAGAATAGCAAAAAAAATCAACATACGTGATGCATGAGCAATGACAATCTCGATGACAACACAAGGATAGCATATTCGCTGGCAAAGTGACTTTCCAGCCGAGCCCTATATTTCGCGTATGATCTACTACATCGTCGAAAAGATAGTGAGAGAGTACCCACGTGCACACGTGAGGGGAATGTACGAAATAGTACGTTCATATAGGTACATGCGGGCGGTCCTCACGAACAAACAGCCGGATGTAACGCGAGACGCAAGGTCGGCCTTTTCCTGATCGAGTCGGGCGATTCGAGAGTCGCTCCGATGATTGATTTGGACCGTACAAAACACGTACTTGGCGGACCGACGAAAAGCATATAGTACGTAAGCGCGTAATAATCAAGAGGAAGGTCAACCTCTTGGACTGCGATTACGTAAGTACGTGCTTTTTCAGGCAAAGAAAGCCAGACAAACGAGCTTCGCTTTCCCGAGCGATCTCAGCCATTTCGGTTACGGATAATGGGTAATCTACCGTGTACTCACAGGCGAGTGTTTTCATTGAATTAGTTTCATTTGGTGTGCTTCTAAAAGCGTATGCGAATGTACTCTGAGCACTCGAGTACGTCATTGACTTTTTTTCCACACGTTTACAAAATATAGGTGTACTACAGTAGTTTTGATGAGCAATCGTTAACTACTTAATTGTATGGTATATGACGAAACGCTCGTTAGCCGATTTTAACGTTACTATTATATAATTTATCAAAAACTTCGATTCTTTACGTCATACATTTTTGTCTAAAGACACGAAATGGGCGTAGCGTGAAACGCTGCGTAAGAATTTGGGGTGGAGTAGCAGTCTCTCTTTCACCTCAAGTCTAATGTACTACCCATGAACTTGTACTCGTCCCCCTAAAACGCTTCAACATCCAACGATTTGGCATATCCCTTGTGGGGACTAATGATCTACCTGACACATAGAAATTTTATATGCATAAAAAAAAAGTGCAATGTTCTCACGTATATATATATATGTACGTGGGTGCAAAGCCAGCGCGCCAGCGCAGGTCGATTGTGTCACGCGTCGTTATGGATTTTCGATTGGCAGGCGGAGGAAAATTTGCCTCGAATTACGACTTTTTTTACGGCAGTGGCGACGGCGGCGTCGTGCCAAAAGGGACCCCATCGGCGACGGCGCGCCTTTCACCCGTTCGGCGGCTCCTGCTCCACATGCACCCACACGCCCGAGAAAACCAAGCCATAATATGTACTTTCGCGCGCTATCATAACGCCGCAGGTTGGTGTAAAACATATTACACACACACAAGTGAATTAGTGCACCCATACGTATACAAGTCTGTGGCGTGAAAAATGACGTGGATCGCACGAAAAACGTAACGCTCGTGGCCGGAGTTGCGTTTTTATGTTACCTTTTGCACGGGAAAAGTAAAGCTCCCTCGCGCCGAATATCCCACAACAAAGAGTTTCGCACCTGCGGCCATCGTAAAATGTACAGAGGTCCCGCGTTTTTCGCCCGGCTATTATCCGTGAACGAATATTATAATGCACAGGTTATACTTTTGTTCGACAGGTTGCGAAATTTCGGAATCACCGACTGTGCACAATTTATACACGTACGTGATATAATATACGCAGCTTTGCATCGCATATGAACAACACACGGGGCGTCAGCCGCACGTCATATCTGGATGTAATATCGGCAAAAGGGGAACACCATTCATACATATACTTATGTACATTATGTATGATTATACATGCGCACATGGGGTGCAAGCGAGTACACACGAATCACACATCGCATGCGCTCGTTAAAATTTACACCGATGGCGAGTCACGCCTTTTATACCCCGTTGTACCCTTCACGTGGGCGTCCTTGCAGATCTTCTCTCCGAAGGTCCGATATCGCGCCGATACCGCACACGAATCGGCAATTTGTACGGGTCTCCGTGTCGATCGATCGAGTTGTGCGCAGAATTTGAATAAGCCCACGCTTTTGCTAGCTAACGCGAGAACTATAGAGAGATACACTCGATATTGTGTCAGCTGTGAAAATTTCCATGTATACATATTATACACGTGAGACGATGTGAACTTTTGCATAACTTTTTGGTTTTTTCTCATTACTAACAATAGGAAAAATTGTATCGTAGCAGATAACAACCGACCATTCGTTTTTTTCGTAACCCACGTTTTATGAAAATGAAAAAATTGACGAATACCCAGTAACTATATTCACACGTGTGATTCGAGAGTAAAAAATAAAAAGTACCCCTCCTCTCCTCGAGCGCTATATATACGGTAGAATAAACATTTGCAAATAAATTACACTATAATATTGCGGTCGCGCAGGCACAGATTGCAGGTAGAGAGCAAAACCAAAATAGTTCGTACTTTACGCAACTGTTCGTCAAACAAACTCGCGCACCGGTGCAAGTAACAATTATAACATTGCTTTGCGCGCCAATATAAATGTAAAATCGAAAATTGCGCAAACAAGCGTCCTCCTTCCCTCTTTTCGCTCCGGAATGCTCGCGCATATGGGTATACGTGTTATAGGGTTAATTTCACGCAAGACGGACTTTGGCTAACGAGCCCTGCCTTGCACGGGCCATAGTTGCGAATTCGATGATCCCCTCGCCAGTGTATAATATAATATACACACAACATGCGAACATTGTA
This sequence comes from Copidosoma floridanum, assembly GCF_000648655.2. The sequence goes on from NW_019379919.1 coordinate 73,202, forward strand.
TAACAAGCGCCGCATTCCGGAGCGCGGTGAGTATACGTGCAGTACAGGCAATCGGCTTCCAAGCGCCTGTATATCCGGCGGGCACTTTTATTTGGTATGGGTGGGTATGCAGAATCCACCCCACTCCCAATCCAGGGCAGCGATCGCGCGAAAGCGGAGCGTCCGCGGGTTATTATCGCCCGATTACGCGGATTACGCGTGGATTTTCGCGAAAATGATCGCCCCGATGCATATGTATACATGTAACGTAACATGTATACCATATGGCTCGTGGTATAAGTGGCAAGTCGAGTGTGACGACGACGCGGTGTATATGTAAGAATGCACAACTTTCCCATAACTCGATGAATAGACGCTCGGGGTGCACCTGATATTCGTAAAACCGATACATTTACACGCGCGCACATGTAGGTAACCGATTTCTCGATTTATCCATGTCGCAGGTGGTGGTTCTGGTGAGTTCGGTGCACACGTTTTATTCGTTGAAAAGAAAAATTGCGGGCCAGCGATAGTAATTCAAAGAGGAGGAAAAAAAGGCGTTTTTTCTTTCTTTTTTTTCTTCATCGTTACGTAACGTTACTGGAGCGCGCGTTAAAAAAAATAATGATGATTGGTCTCAAAAATTTCGCGTTGCAATATTGTGCTGTGCATTTGCTTTTCTTTCGCGTTACACGAGTTAGCGTCTGATAGGTGTACTGTAACATTCGCTCGATGCGCGAACGAGGATTGGTGCGATAACGATATTTACCGATCGCCAACGACAACGACGCGACTTTTTCTACTGCGACACCAATTCGGGCAGACTATACCCAGTGCACACATGGACTGAGCACAATTCTGTTGTTGGCGAATTTTGTACATTAAGTACAAGGCAGAAGCTAATGAAAAACGACAGCAAATTACGTCATTAATATTTCTTTGCACACAATACTAATATTTGTGCCTAAATTAGCGCAGTTTTCATTACAGGCAATAATTTTATTTGAATGAAAAGTAGTAAGTTAATTTAGGCACAAATACAGTGCACATAAAAATAATAATAAAACATTTTGTAGTTTTTATCCATTAGCTCAACTTCCTTAGTGCATCGTATTTTGCGTACAAAAAATTGTGCACGAACCTCGTGTGCATTGGGCGATAGCTCAAGAGGCACATGGAAAATCGGGAATTTCATAGCGATATACGACATACATAAAAAAAAGTCGATGGTGGACAAAATGTAACGTGAAAACCTAACCAATTTGCTATTAATTATAACTTAAGTAAAAGTCCCAAAGCTATACAAGACTTTGCCATGGTTAAACTATAAAATTTTTAATCCACCTGAATAAGAGTCCTTACTGGATTGAAATCTGTGTAAGCAGTTTCCCTACACTCTTATAGCGAATTACTGCGTACCGCGATTTAGGAGAGACAAAATAAAAACATCACGATGCAGCGATAACCACCGGAGGTATACCTATCAGCGGTTCGGGGGAAAAAAAAAACACGTCGAACTTTGTGTGGTCGTGCGGCGAACTAAGAGTAAGTAACAAACGAGGTAATAACGCTAACGAGAGCTCTTGCGAAAGATAAGGGGCAGGGGGGGGGGCGATGAGTTGTACCTAATAACAATAACAGATCCTAGCAATGGCTGGTGGTATGGAGCTCTCGAAGGTGCACTTGCAGACTATTATGTGCGCTATACATATATAAAATACATGGTACGCCTGCTGGAGAGCGGAGAAAATAAAGAGATTTTGAGGCAAGTGCAATCTCGTATACTGTGTGAGAGGCAGTTCCGCCTAAGGGGGAAAGTATCGCTCTTTCAATTTCCGAATAGCCGGTAGTGTTCCTTCCCGATATTTTTTTGTCTTCTTTTTGTTGCCGGTGTGATGTGTGAAATGTACAGACTCTGTTATCGAGTGTGGGTTCAATACGCGTATAATCGAGAGGGACGGCATATAGAAAACGTTGTTCGCCCTCCGAGTTTCTGTACCTTTTGTACTATCGATTTTGCGATTTTTTTCCAGAGAGCTACACAGTACCTATATATATGTATATGATACGTATTGTAACGTAGGGTGCGCTATCACGTTGATGAAATTACATACACGTTCGTGCGGGGAATTACGGGTTGGAAAGTAAAAGTGGTGCAACGGTTTCTGAAATATTGATGATGATGATAATGCGCCGATAACGATTATTAGAGAAACTCTACGATCAAGCCTATGATGGTTGTTTTTATTGAGAGATGCATTTGTAATTAAGTTTGCATTTAATGATTTTTTTTATCCCTCCACCTAAAAAAAAATTTATTAATTTCAGTCGTAATATTTACGACCTTGTATAGCAATTTCTATCTCTCAAGTTTAAAAAAACTCAATTTTTATAGCTTTATTGCACACAAAAACTAGACAGACGAAAAATCTCTGAAAATTCAGGTACTTTCTTGAAAGGACAAAAAAAAAGTTTAAACTGAACAACTGAAACTATTCCCATGATTAAATTTGAAAATAAATTATACAAGTATGGTACGATTATTCAAAACTAAAATGTTTTCTCATTTCGTTTGTTTCACACATAATTGGGAGGATAATTTCTGTGGGAAAACATCTAAGATCACAAATAGCTTTAAACGTCGTAAATCAATGTAACTAACTCGAGCACAAGCGTTTTGTTTGTCAGTACAATATTATAGACTCGCGTGATTCGATTATTGTTAAATAATTTCGATAGATATTTGGTATCTGATACCTAAAATTTTCGATAAAATTAATACCTATTGGTACTTACGGTGACTGATATACTGGTATGGCTTATTAATTTAACTTTGTTAAACTTTGAGACCATGACATTTTTATTGAATGAAAATGCGGTAGTGTATTCAATATATATATATTTTTTTTTGTAAAATAACGTAATAAAAGTTTAAATATTAAATAAGTTTAGACTCTAATTTTTATTGGGCAAAAAGTGTTTTCAGTAAATAATTTGTTTAAACTGTAAATCAAGTTAAATATTAAATTTTATGTATTAATATTTATAAAAAAAAAGTTTTTAAATCTCAACATGAATATTGTGCACAAATTATTCGCACGCATTAAAACATCTTACCCATATGGTCGAATATTCTGGTTTTTGTGTAAACTAAGTAATGGCGCTTATTTTTACGAGCTCAAATTTTCTTCAAAATTTTGATATAATACAAATAAAATCAACAGCAAAAAAGTTGAAAAGTATGTTAGACAATTTTTTGATTACTGATGGACTATGTTTTGTACTTAGGACCTTTCAATTTATTCTCTAAATGCAAGTGTTTACGTACAAACAAATTTAATTCATTGAGGGTCTATAACTATTGTATCAATAATATGTTTTTATAAAATATATCACATATTAAAACATTAGGTGAAATAAAACAGTATCATCGTTATTTGAAAAAGGCACTGACATAAAATGATGCATCGAAGTAGACAATTCATTATAATTACACTTCAACCTAAATGGCGAAAAAAGGACCCTGCCGCTTTAAAATACGTGAAATTGTCGGAGAAAAAATAAATAGCGCAATTTTAAGATCAACGAGACTTTTACTTTCAATTAGAAGACAATTCAAGGAAAAATAGGTAAATGACTCGGGGAAAACGGCTCGGGCGAGTGATCTCCTAACGAGGCGTTCTCATCCGGGAGCACCAAGTCTAATCCAACGCGGCATGACGACTCTCGGCGCTTTTATTTCGCGTATAGCCAACAACGCACAGGTATACGCCGGGGAAAGATTGAAATCTAGCGCCGAGAGAGTTAATATCCGCAAGCGGGTATAATCGAGGGAAGATGGAGCAGCACGTGCCGCGCGCGCCGTGCAGCACCGCTCAACTTCTCGCCTGCGTGCGTTTTTTACACGCGCTGATGCGGGATGGTGACGGGCGCATGTCGCTCCTGAATGCGGTGCCGTGTCGGGACTTTCGCCGCAATGTGTCCCGACGACGACGTGCGAGGTACTTTTCTTTCGTTTCACCAAGTGTATGGGTGTATGTAGGTGTCCACATTATCATACACTGCAGCACCTTGTACGTTCCGCATGTGCTATTGTGTGGGTACGCGTGAAGGTCGATGCACCGATTTTTTCGCGATTAACTATTATGTATTTCCACGCGTGAAATGTTGACGGCATCGGATGCATTCAGAGGATACCACAGTTAACAGTGTACGGATTTAATTTTCCCATTGTTACTTTCTGAGTTGCCATGAAATAATTCCTGAAAACTACAGCATATTTATGGTGAATTCAGTCCTTATATTACTGTGTCTATGCATTTTCGATTCAGAAAATAACTTAGACAACAATTGTATAGTTGAAAAAAAGACACTTTTTTCGTTGAGTAAATTTATATCAAAAATAAAGTCGAGGGTGTATATGTATACACTATATTTGCTCGTGTTTTCATACCTATGAAAGCTTTCGCAACTTAAAATTTTGGAATGGGAACGTTTGTAAATTTAACAATAGTATACAACATCAGTTGAATGCCACAATAACCTACCCGGGAAATACAACCATTTTTTTTAACACCCATATGCACACAAATACGTTTGTATTGTCATTTACTCTACGTCGAATCGTTGACAGGATGTACTCGTAAACAACTTTGCGGGAGGAAAGATTACGCGAGATGAGAGCATTTTGTCCACTATTTAATTGGCTTGGGTAAAAATGGCCAACACCAAGTGACAATACTTACATGTTTCGTACGTTTTTTGCCTCGGAAATTATCACGAATGTATGGTGGTAACGAAGTTTGTCTTGGCTGCGACGCAACAACGCGAGTTTCTATTTATGCTAATACTCACTAACGGTAGCTTATTATGATGTATTAAAAATTCATGGGGAAGGACGAGTTTTCTTTAAAGACAGAGAGGTATTAAGGGGAGAGGAGATTGTTACATAAAAGAGCCACAGCGTGTTCTGACAACTTTTTCTTTTTCAATCCACACTACTGAATTCTGATTAAAAATCGGAAAGTCGAAAGCTCTTTGGCCATTTAATCACGTTTCGTCCAATAAAATCGAGAACTCGACACACCTGCGCGTCGGAATTTTTCCAGTCGCGTCTTTCAACGCTACAAACGTAAAACTATACTGGACATCCTACACGTAAACTTTTTATGGTTGGATTTTATAACTAACAAATGATAAGATTTTCCTTGTGTCACAACTCCAACAACTTGTTGGGAATTCATGCATACAATGAAATATTTTGTTCGCATAAACGGAAACCAAAAATAGTGTGGTGTAATATATAATTACAAGCTAATCTCGGCGCCAAATGTCTCTAGAAGCAAGGGAAAGCAACCTTGAAATCCGTAGTCACAGGTCAAACTTTTTGGTTATTAAATTATCGCGAAAGTCAGTGTCGAGGAAATATGAGATCAGACTTACGTGACCGGACCAACAATTTTGAATAAACTCACCTGAAACACACAAAAGCACATTGGAAATTAACGTATGTAAAAAGACATGATATGTTTTACGTGATAAAAAGATACAATTGTTACGTATAAGTAGGAATGGTCATTTTCCTAGCATTCAATCATACGGCTGAAACAATTCCACTTCAGGACCGGCGAGTGCAACACCCAAAGTTCTAAAACCCTCATCCGGAAATGTTGTCCCCCTCCCCCCAAAGCAAACAAACAGCGATCACTGCTTTTACATGAGACAGCTGCAGTTCGCACGTCAGCGGGGCAAAACCGAAAGTGTTCTCGCGCGAAGCGAGGGGGGAAGAAGAAGACACGCCGAGGGTATATTATAGACGGAGGCGGTGGATGGTGTACATAGGAAAAGAAAATCCGGGTGCCGCGGCAATTAGGCAACGCCGGGAGAGACGACCTTTCGCCGTGATCTTGAATCCGCTGCGGCGAACAAACGCCCCGCTGTTCCCACGGGGGGAGGGGGCGTGAGCTGGTTTTAATTGGCCACGGGAATAATCGCTCCCGTACCGCTTTCGCGGACGGTGATTGTACCGCGCGAGAAAAAAGGAGCTTTCCTGCCTCGCTTTTGTCCCCGCCGAGATGATACCTTTGAAGGCTGTGCCTCGGCTTCCCGGGAACATTGTGTTGGGCACACGCGTGTGGAAGCGATTACGGGCGAGAACGATGACCTCGAGCTGCGTTGGGAAATTTGTGCCTCCGCAAGGTGACTGAACCGCGTATACCTGGAGTCGGTTGCTCACGAAATCGTGGTATTTTCTCTCTCTCCTCTGCATCAGTTTTCGTGGATTCTCGGAGTGCTTTTACTTTTTTTTTCTCTCTTTTTCTTTCACTTTCAAATTTGAAGGTGTATAACACACGCCGGTCGTAGCTGTGGAGGTGATTTCGTGTTTTATCCATGGAATAATAAATATCGATTCAACTGGCTGCCTAAGACAATTAAAAATACCCTTTTGATCAGGTGTTTTTTTTTTTTTTCGTATATAAGTTGCCATTGTGCGTTGGGAAAATGTTGATGATCCCAATATAGTATGAATCAAAGCACATTGCCATCTCTTATGCATTGCAGCATTGATTCTTTTCAATTTAATCAGATCAAGATGTTAATCGCAAGAAATTTTATGGTATTAAAAAAAGAGAGAAAAAAACTTCATTGAATTCTAAAAATCTTGATGAAAAACTTGTTAATTTTAGTAACATAAGCTGCGTGACATTATTCCAATAGAGAAGGGGTACAGATGGGGATGTTGGGTCAAATTAGAAGAATTTGGCAATCAACAAATAAATATTTCAAATGGGATTTAAATAATCATTTAATTAGTGTTGTTAAGAAGAAACAACATGATATACTTATTTTTCATAAATTAAAAAAAAAAAATCAATTATTCCAACAAAAACATATGGGTCGTAATTATGGGAGATTATAAAAATACAAAAATATAACCTTACTTCACATGGAATTTAAATTGTACACTAACTTATGATGTACAATTATGTGCCACGTTATTTTTTTAAAAAGAGTAAAAAAATAAAATAAAATACGATTACTCTAAATAATGTTCATACCTCGTTTCATACATATTGCAATGTACAGTCTTATGAATTTTATTTTTTGAAAAACTTGCAAACAAACCACGTGTCCCGTCTTCACCAGTAACACAACGAATAATAAAAAAGCTTCAGTCACGTGACAAATAATATTTCGATATAAAGATTTTCAACACCCACACACATTTACACTCACTACTATGCGCAGCCTTCCAATGTGTAAAATGAAATACTCTTATCTCAAAAATAAATGAAAAGCTATTTTTTTTGAAAAATTTCATTTGTACGTCAAGGATTTCATTTATATTACATTCCATCGTGTTAACAGTTGACAAAATTTACTATGGAGTAAAAATAACAAACGCTATTTCACCCACCGATTCACCGACGTAAGTCCTCGTCCTCGCGTTTCTGCTGTTAATGACGGGAAAATATTTATTTCTACATCAAATGGTTCTCGCAAGCACAATGCAAACGTAGAAAAAAGGATAACGAGAAGGAAAGTTGATTTGAAAATAAGTGCTGCTTTTTCGTAATAATTTGATGGCTGTTTCTTTGGGTCACAAAAGGAGTATTCGTTTGTGCAGGTATAGAGTACAGAGAAAAGAAAATAAAATTGAATGGAGGCGCCACAAAAAACGTGAATAAATAAAAGAACAATGTTTCGAAGCCGAACAAAAGTTGCTTTCTCTTTCGGCCGATCGGAGTAACACAGGAGACGTAATCAACGGCACATCGGCTCGAGATGCCAAAGATACCACTCGCAATTTTGAACGAATGCAACAAGCCGAGCTCCATAATTCGGATTTTGTGGATAATAGGTACAGGTACACGTGTATGTATTAATGCACGCGGAAGAAAACCGCTGGAAAATAAGTTTCGTGAGATTTCACATAATTAAAATATACAAAGGCAAGGCAACTAATGCGGTTTGAGGGAAAGAAAATCATCGAGAAAATCAGTCGAATACGTACTGCCACAGCATTGTTGAACAGCTATAGATAATTTTGGGGAGCAGATAAGTTCATACACACTGAGAGAAGGATTTGTTTACTATTAACGTACAAGTATGTTAACAGAAAATTAGCTTACATGTTCAGGATATATATATATATATATATATATAATACGTAAGTTAATAGTTAACATATGAAATTAATTACTAACAAATCGTTCTCTCAGTGCATGATGCTATTGGTGCTTGATAAAAGATTTTCAACAACAGATCAATTAGTATTTTATATACAAAAAGAGAGACACAACTCGATCGTGTCGCACTTTGAGGAGATGTAATTTGTCCTTCCGTTGCCTGAATTTTGTTTTTTTCTCTCAACTCATCCTGCATTTTATCAAAGGAAAAAAAAATCACCATCCGACTTGTCGTACAACTCGTATACACATAATTTTCTGATATCCCACTGAATCAGTCGGATCATGTTTGTACGGCGAGCAAAGTAGGCCGGAGTGGCGAGCGATGCTTCCTCTATCCCCCAATGCACGTCGTACACCGAATCGCGACCTATATTCGTGCGGCAGTAATAACGTGTCGGACCAAAATGAGTACGCGTGTATATTTGTCCGCAGAATTAGCGCAAAGCTGTTGAAAATCTCGAGCGCGACGGCGAAACGGGGGACAAATGGAGCACTTTTTTCGCGAGTATAAAAAAAGGCCGGGAACGTATGAGGCAGGGGGGGGGTGGAGCGCACGCATATCGAGGTAGAACGTAGGTGTATACTTAATGAGCGCGTAACGCAAAAACGAGGGAGGATGAAAAGATGCAGCGCAGCGAGGCGTGCCGCGAGGATGGAAATAGCGGCGCCGAAATTGGTCTGACGACCTTGGCGAAGGACGCCGGTGTGCTCTCGCGTAATGTGTGTGTGATTCATAATACGAAACGCTTGAACTGCAAGAGGCGGATATCGGAGCTGTTAAAACGGGCGCATCTCCTGCGTTATACATGATTGCTGCTGGGATGTACGAGGCGTGGGCAAGTTTGACTAATTTCAAAAAAGTAAGCGCGGATCAAAACATTGTTTTAAAGTCTCATATTTTCTCAATGTATTTTTAAAGTCTCCGGAAGAGCGAAAAACTAGGGATTTTGAGGCTCTTTATAATATCAAACAAAAATAATCTCAAGACTTTGTCTTTTGCATCATCAAAAGCTTGAAAAATAATTCCCCTTAAACGCAGGATTTTTTTTCTCTTAACTTTGGTCGTTTATTATAGCCTTTTCTTAATTGAAAAACATATCGTTAGTAAAATGAATTTTTTCAATATAAATTATAGCACAGTTTTAAAAGAATTATACAAATGAAAATCATGCGATGAAAGTAAAAACTTGGAATTTTATCCATTAAATATTTCACTGTTATCATACTCACGAGGTTAACTAAACTTTCCAGTATTTGCAGGGTAGTAACTGACAAGGCTATAGGTTTATCGATTGGAGCCAAAATATTGTAACACTCGTTGAATTGTCTTAACCTTAAATGTAATTACAAACAACCACTACAATGGATGAGTTTGTCTAAGAACTATTGAGCGAATGGAAGCTGGATAATTTAACGCATCTGTTGTACTATTCGACTTTGTTTACTAACATGAAGTCACTGCCTTAATTTAGTGACGAGGCCGTTTTGTGCGTAGCTTACCGAGACAAGTTACAGGTGAAAATGATCTTGATTATTTAATCCAAATTGAAAAAAGAAGATCTAAGGTGCAGGTTCAACATTTTTGACGCTCGTGGTCGTGAAAAATTTTAATTATCAAGAAAGCGCGCCTTGCACAACAGCGAGACATAATCATCCGCGTGTATTTGTTCGCAGCACTAACATTGCAAATTGTCCTTGCGAAGCGAAGAGCGATAGTATACTTACAAGATAACTGTGCTAATTAATCGACCGAGGATGGTAATGGGGACAGTCAACACGCAAAATGACACTATTCGAGTCGAAGATGGTTGGAGGTCATTTAAGGTGGCTTGGGCGATTTTTATCGGCTTGATCAAAACCTCTGAAATTCTGGAAATATGTAAATAAAGTATGCCAAATTCATTTGCGAAATAAAATACTAGTCAACGACTTAATTTTTTCGCAAATCGCTACCGAAGATTCACCAACTTAACACCTACTCTTATGAACAGTGGTCACAAAATCGACTATATCATCGGAAATCTTTGATTAACCTCAAAAATTTTAAATAGATCTTTTGTGTTTTTTACAAAGAATCTATTAAACTCTTAAAAATATAGGGTTAATGACATAATTTTTTTGCAAATTGCTACTGAAAATTCACCAATTTAACACCTACTCTTATGGACAGTGGTCACAAAATCGACTATACCATCGGAAATCTTTGATTAACCTCAAAAATTTTAAATAGATCTTTTGTGTTTTTTACAAAGAATCTATTAAACTCTTAAAAATATAGGGTTAATGACATAATTTTTTTGCAAATTGCTACTGAAAATTCACCAATTTAACACCTACTCTTATGGACAGTGGTCACAAAATCGACTATACCATCGGAAATCTTTGATTAACCTCAAAAATTTTAAATAGATCTTTTGTGTTTTTTACAAAGAATCTATTAAACTCTTAAAAATATAGNACCTTAAAAGAGACAGTAAAAGGCGGATTACTGTAACATACGTTGGAATGTCCTTTGGTCGTTTGTTGAAGGAGTTAAATGTTAAAGTTGTGCCTTTCTTACGTGCTTCCTCGTGGAAGTTAACCTTTAATACGTGGGTTATTTACATGAATAAAATTTAACGCGAAAAAAAATCTAACCACTTAACAATTTGATGATTTAATATTCTTCAGCAAACGAAATTTCTTAGTTTTAGTGTTAAACATAAAGAGAAAACATCAAGTTCGTATCGAGGTGGGTCGGTACAATTGGATAACGTGGATCCTTTCTTTGCCCCTCTGCCACGTGACTGCCCCGACCATCCACGGTGGAACAAAGCGAGGAAATCTGTAGCACCAATACGTTAATTGGAAAGGTAAAAAAAACAGGTTATTTTGTGGCAAAAGTAAAGAAAAAAAAAAAAAGGAAACAAAAAAAACAGAGCTGAGATACATGACAGGCGAAGAATTATTTGACTAGTGACATCAGTTTTTCGGGAAGACTCGATATTTCATCCTGTCGGTTACGAAAGATCAAAGAAGATATCATTATCATTCGAAACTGCACGGGGTAGGGCTCGTTTCACGTAATATTATTGTTACACCAATAGATACCACACGACTGCGATCCAATATCAACAACGACGAATCAGGTTAGCCAAAAAAGGAGACCTTTGAACAGACGGACGAACAGGTCATCGAACGACTTTCGCACATTATGATGAATTTTGAATTTGAGTCTTTGGTATACGATGTATGTAGCAGTGAAGGAGTTCCACAAGAGATCATCGTAAAATCAGTTGTTGAGCTTGAAAAGGGGGTTTTCAAGATCTGGATCAACTGTTCTACTTGTTTTTTTTTTTTTTTTTTTTTCTTTTCTTTTTTTTTAACATTTAAGGATATTTGGATATATTATGTGGCATTGCAAGAGATCGTGAGAAAAAAAAGTAATGTTTTTCAGCTCGCAGTTGTTTTTGTACATTTTAAATTCCAGTGGCTCAAAACCCATCGCCATAAATTTTTGTGACAAATTTACGAACTGTTGAGTTTAACGAAACTGTGACAAACGTACAGATGTATATGTAAATACTTTATTTTTTCGAGTGCGATTAGAGATTCATCATCACCCATAAATCTCTCGTTAAACACGCTCAGCTTATGCTCATAGAGTTGTATGTCGACCATTACACTAATTTGCTCATTTATTGACAAAATTAAAAAAAAATAATAAAATCAAACATACTTAGTAGAGTTTAGGAACCTCATACGTAAACCTGTCATAGACTAGAAAATCTCTATAATTTTATAATCAAGTGCCTATTTATCAAGGACAGTCTACAGGATACAATAAAAGTGACCTGCGAATCTTATTGATAATGTCCTTGAGACTCGATAACATTGTTTAAATATAAAAAAAAAAAGAAAATTCAGGACGGAAAGTGAGAAATACGACGCCAAACTGATCTCATGTACGCAAGATCCAAGTTTCAACCTCGAATTTCCCGGGATTTGGGCTCTCGTAAGTCAACAATTCTTATTTTTTCTTCCATAGAACTTTAATAAAATTCAATTCTTTCGTCCGTGAGTAAGCAGCAAACAAAATCCTCAGCCCGGCCAAGTAAAACAGTGACGGCTCAGGTAAATATAAGCTCATTGCAGCATAGAAATAGCCTCGTTCGAACCATAACAAATAACCTATGGGTACACACGCTCGCCGATTTACCACTCCCGCTTAGATCACAGACTCCGCTCGTGCACACATATACATACCCATCTGGTAATGACCTCATCTTTCCCTACATGTATGGCCGCACACTGTGTAGGTATGTACTGCACCGCGCCGCACGTGAATAGCCAACTCGATTAGAGAACGCGCGCTGCGACTTTGACTAATGGACCGTCCGGCCAATTCATTTTTCAATCCCCCAAAGATAATGGTAATTGTGGCGATATATATATATACTCTTAAAAATATAGGGTTAATGACATAATTTTTTTGCAAATTGCTACTGAAAATTCACCAATTTAACACCTACTCTTATGGACAGTGGTCACAAAATCGACTATACCATCGGAAATCTTTGATTAACCTCAAAAATTTTAAATAGATCTTTTGTGTTTTTTACAAAGAATCTATTAAATTCTTAAGAATATAGGGTCAACAACTTAACTTAAGAGAAAATCAGTATAGGAAAGTATTAAATATTAATCTGGTTTGCCTCGCAACATCTCCCAATTTTCACAATTATAATTTCACGGTACTTTTCTTGATCTTGTACTTTAGATTAATCGAAATAACTATATTTATTAAAAAATTTACCGTTGAAAAGCGTTGATTGCTTAGGGGCCTTATGGCTTAAGGCACCCTACCCTAGGTATGGTACTAGCCGCCTAAGCCACCTTAAAAGAGACAGTAAAAGGCGGATTACTGTAACATACGTTGGAATGTCCTTTGGTCGTTTGTTGAAGGAGTTAAATGTTAAAGTTGTGCCTTTCTTACGTGCTTCCTCGTGGAAGTTAACCTTTAATACGTGGGTTATTTACATGAATAAAATTTAACGCGAAAAAAAATCTAACCACTTAACAATTTGATGATTTAATATTCTTCAGCAAACGAAATTTCTTAGTTTTAGTGTTAAACATANATATATATACATAGAAAGAAGAAGAAGAATCAGCAAAGTTGGCCTCTTTTCCTGTGTCTGCTGTAAGGCACATCTATAGCCTGGAGTGACAGACCAAACGCGCATAATCTACATGCGTGGTATGGCCTCGTTCACTGTCAGTGTCAATCGTCAGAGGCAACGGGTGTTCCTGTTGTTATGAGAGTGTGCACGTGATGCATGGCGAGGGAGATGCGCGATACGGGGCTCGGACGCGACTGGCTTGCTTATATACGTTTGCCCTCGGGTTCTCGCTGAGTGCGTGCTTTCATGGCGAATATTGAGTTGGATCGAGGGGGTTTGATAATGCTAATGTCTTTTCTTTGGCAACATTTAGGGAACAACTTTGGTCCATAGTACCGGTGAGCGTTTCACCGAAGCGGAAAAATGGAAGAAAAGTTCCTTTGCCTTTGGAATAAATGGATGCAGAAATGTACAAAGACCTGAGCAATTACGAGCGTAAACTATATTATGCTTTCTCGAAATCGAGACCTATAATGTATGAATTGAAATTGATATACCTACTGCTGTATGGGCTATACAGGGGTACATCGATGAAATACGAAACGTATACCTTGCGTATGACACGTGTTACGTTTTAGATTACGTGGGTTAAGAAAAAACACGCTTGTAATTTGAGAAAATTGACAGTATAGTTGTAGATAATGACTTTATTACTAATGAACATGCGCGTCGAGTAACGATATTTCGTCTAGAGGAACAATTGTTTATCGATACAGAATTTTCTTTTTTTTTTCTATAATATATTTTACAGCCATTTCTGAGAACTGTGACCAATAGGCTCTGCTTTGCTGTGTTACTCTGCACATAATATGCTATCGTCATTGGCATAGTGAAAATCGGACTACCGTTGGAAAAACGCATTTAAGAAATTAGTTTCCCAGAGGTGCGAGCCAAGTGCACTGTAAAAAAGTCTTGTGTATATGTACCACATTGTTAGTAAAATTACAATGTCCGAAATTGTCAAAATACCAACCAAAGAGTACTAGATACCAACCATTGCAATTATACTACGTTGGACGTAGGTCTTTTTATTTCCAACGCCCAGCATAGTAAATTTACTATGATGAGCTTAGTAAATTTACTACTTGTATTGTTCAATTTTACAAATCTCGTAGTAATATTACTTCGTTGACTATAAAGTTTATGTAGGATTTTTGTTTCTTTATATTCATCTAAAACTTCATAAATAGAAATAATAGTCGTGTTAACACTATTTGTTGTTTGAGTATTAAGTATCTTGCTAAAGTAAAACACTCCATCATGGGAGACATTACAATTACTGCAGTAAATTTACTATTCTTATTGTAAATATATAAAGTTTAGAGTAGATCTTTTCATTTCCAACGCCCATCGTAGTATTTATACTATTGATAGTTTTTACAGTGTGTGTAAAGATAGGATCCCAAACTCGTGAGCATGTGTTACCAAGCCCCCGATCAGAGATTATCGATTGAATTGGGATTCCCCGTTTTCATAACGAAAGACATCGGCTCGCGGGTCGTGAAAACCTCGGCAACAGTCATGCGAGGAGTCCGCGCCGATAACCCACGGAACCGTGACCACTCCAACAGCAAGAAAAACTCGATCGACGCACCGTCTAGACATCGAGTGGTACATACAAAAACCAGCTCGTCCACGTTCCTGGGGGAAAAAAACACCCCAACCCCGGTACCCCTCCTTGGCACCACCCACTCCGCGATCTCAAAAGATAGTCCGGTGAAATAAGACCTTATACTTATGTCCCTACAATACCCGCGCACGGTCTCCCAATGGAGTGGAGCGGCGCTCGCGAGAGAGAGAGACAGGTTCGGGTAACCGGCTCCCCCCGCGCTAATGCAACCGCTCGCGGGGGGTTACGACCGCGGCGCGCTCCTCTCGCCGAGTCAGTCCGAGCGCAGACCCCGAACGAGCTCCACCCGCGTCGCGCCTAACGGCTTTTGCCTCGACTTCCATTGAGATGCGAGTCGGTGGACCAAAGGCTTGCTACCGCTACCGAGGGGGGACCGCGAAAAAATCGGTGGAAAACAGGGTCGACCCGACCGACTGGACGAGGGTCGCGTAGAGGGAGCACGTGGGTTTATTTGCTCTTCCGTGTGCTCAAGGATGACCCTAGTCGAGTGAGTTCGGGAAACGCCATAACAGATATATATATACAACGAGGAGGAGGAAAGAAGACAAAAAAAATGTGCCCGATGCAGGTGAAGCTGTGTTGCACGTGAGCCGGTTGTAGCCGCGAAACGGCAGTGGAATAACCACCGCCTCGTGGGAACGCCGACCCCCTCCTCCCGGCTCTGTCGGCAATATACGTGTGCTCGTTGTAAAAGGGCCGCACAAGCGGTGGACTGTACTCCTACACGTGCCCCTCCCTCCCGTTGGTGCCGCAACCCGTGCAGATATACACATAAAAACACCCACGCGGATTTGTTGTATAATATAATCGTACATCACGTGCAAACTGTTCATGTGCAGCCCGACAAGAGGAACTACGACAAGAGGTACCGGTGGTGCGGGGCGAAGTTGGCACTAGCCGTTCTTTTGGTTCGACGGGCCCACCGGCCCTCGTCATTTACCCCAAGAAGAGAGGGCGGGGGCAGGGGTCCACCTACGATTGTTCTCCTTCATCCGTTCGTTGATGGACAATGTGAGTCTGCGGTTTGTATGCGCTGCGGGCAGCCAAATCGAAGCAGCAAGTGCCAAATACTGTAAACCCTTAAAGTTACGCCAGGTATATAGTTTAGAAAAACAAAAGGGGGTAAGGGAGGGCTTTGGTTTCAAGGGTACCCACAGGTGCGTTTGGTACGCGTGACGATACCGATGCTGTGATTTGGTTGCTGTACATCAATTAAGCTTCATTTTATTCTTGGTATACGGATATTATACGAATCGCGCGTAACACCCCAAGTATTTTTTCGACCGCTTGTCCTGTCTGTCACGAAGGATAACAATGGGATTTTAGAAGATTCGTGGCAAGTTTATGGACTGTTTTGACATTAGGTGGCTAATCGATGGAAGCGTGGATCTTTTTTTTTTCGCCATCAGATGCCCTTCGGATGGGCGGATACTTTCGTTGATGCTTTTTTTCCAATATTCATCATCAGTAGGTGTATGGTCTTGTGGTACATTATTCGTGAGAGCTGAAGGTTATAGATATCTGAATTCAAGTATTTCGTGAAATATGGTTTTTTACGAAGAAACGAAATATATTGTTAGTTCAAGAAACTTGAACACCGAGACATTTAAAAATAAGTGACGCGTTCAGGCTACAAAATTTTCAGTATTAAAAACAAAAAAAAGAAAAAAATTACTTTCCATACAGAGCTGTTAAAGCTGTCATTAGACACCTTCGGTCATTATAATAAATACAAGTTGCGTCAAACTCCATGTTACATAATTATAAAACATATATCGGTTGTAACTATTATTAGACACTGTAAACACATAAGAGAAATAATCCCCTTGTCAGTTAGAGCGAGAAACTTGTTGCTCCTCGCAAAATCAACAAGTGCGATGGCGTGCCCTACCAGATAAGTATATTATGACACAAACTGACATAATCGACGTGACAACACTTGTATTTCCGTCGCGCACACCCGAGTACATTTCTGCACCTGCATCGCTAATAGCATAAGCCAATCGTAGCGTGTTTTTTTTTTTTTTTTTCTTCTTTACTCTCAAGGAACAATCCACCGGGTCACTCGGACACTGAACTCCGAAATAAGCGGGTTGCGCGGCCTGTTACATATTGAACGGAAGATTAAACAATACAAATTGCTTGCATTTGCATTTAACAACGGATCGCGCTTTGTTACGCGCTCATGTGTGCAATCGATTTTCTTTTTTTTTTTTTTCATTTCGGGTGAGCCTGTTTTGGCATTCAATGCAACAGATTTCGGACAATGTGAACGCGCCCGGGGTAAAAAAAAAAATTACAATAAACCTCCGTGGGCTTGATCGGGCTCGCGCGTAATGGGTTCCGCTGGAAAATCATTAGCTGCTCGTTTCACCCGTTTAATTACGATAATGGTTGTTTGAAGGGTTTTTTTTTTTTTTTTCTTTACTTCGTTTTTTTGCTTCAATCGGAGCCTCAAGTCAGGTGATGAAAAAAAAAAAGTTTATTTTCAACACCACTTACTTGGCAAAGCAACATACCAAAATAGCACGCGCGTACGAGATGAAAATAATTCACAAAAAGCTCGGGCAGGGGAAAAATAAAGAAACTCGGCCAACGATAAAAAAAAGGGGGGGGGATGCATAATGGAAATTGGTGGAAAATTTTGTTGTTTTGTGAACATCCAGGGTTAAAAGCATGAAATGTAAACACACAAGTAAATATAAATACCAAGTTTCTAAAATACATGTGCGTTATCTTCTTCAGGTGGACTGAACTCAAGGTATAACCTAATGCCCCTAGTACTTGAAGGTTAACCCCAGCGTTGAGCTACAATGTGGGGTTACCATAAATAACATGCGATCATTTCATCTCTATGCCAATACTTGCTATTAGCTGGCGTTTGAACACTACGCTCTTGTTTCATTGACCGAAGAGCTAAAAGAACAGATGTTTTACAAGGTTAGCATGAAAGTACCCAACAGAAATAAGGATTTATTAAAAATACGATACTATGCACTTAGCGGACGAGGTTAAGAATATCTTGGATTTCACGTAAATAAATGTGGATAACGTAAAATCTAGGGCATTTCTTAACCTCCGAACTTGTTGCGTATACTATTTTTCCGCATACCCTCGACGAAAGAGCTGATTATCTGTATTGGAGCAGGGCAGGTATGAAGCACTTTTGGCGGGGGGTATGCATAAAATGACCTTTGATTGCACATCATCACCTCACTGTTCGAACGATGGTTTTTTTTAGCTCGTTGTAGTCCAATTTATGAAAAAACAAAAAAATACAATTGAAAGGTATTATCCAACCAATATTGCGCGTAAACGCAGGAAGGCGGGTTGTGTAGGTGTACTGCGCTGGGGTGTCATTGTCACGATTCACAGCCGATACGGCTACAGACTGGGTTCGACCCACCGAGGGACGGGCGGAGATACGAATGGGTCAACGTGTGTCTCGCGTGTGCTTGTTCACGCGGGTGGAGTATACACCATACACAATGAATTAAGGTAACGTGGGATCGCAATCGGGCACACGCTCAGGTATTACCCAACCGAGCACTTTTATTCCCGGACTACGAGCGCGCGGACATATTTTTTTTCGGATGAGCAAACGCGATAGGTGATTCATCGGCCGAGCGACAAACTGCGAACCCGATGGTTGTATATATTATGTGTCGTGTTTTTTTAGTTTTGCGCGTTGCACCGTGTGATCGCAGCGCGTACAAGTAATACCCGCAATGACGTCGATTATCCGCACGTGAGGTACAGATCTCGTGGATCTTTGGACGTGTATTATGTATTACGTTCTGCGGATCGATTCGCGGTGTCAAATTTATTGGCCTCGCCGGGGCTGGAGCGTAATTTTCCGGTAACACGCGAGGATTCCCCGCAATCGACGGTCGAGAGTTATTAGTTCCCGGTATATTGTAATAATGGGACGCGCGTTACCTCGTCTCGTGGGTCTGCTACTCGTGTTACGCCTCCTTTCACCATATTCATCTTTGAGAATTTATGCGACGATTTCTCTCTCTCTCTCGGATTGTATATTAGCATCGAGATGGAGGATATTTATATTTGCACTCTTGAATCCGAGAACAAAACGATTTTCCTTCTCTCTCGGGATTCTTGAGAATAACAAGTAGGCATTACGAAATGCTCGTTAGCACCGATTCTTTCCGATCTTTGCATTGTCACACGCTACTCGATTGTGCCAATCAATTATTTTGTGGATTTTTCGTTATGGGATAAGATCTTTTTTTTTTCTCTAAAATTGTACATGCATTATTTTTGCTACCAACTCATCATCATTACTTGAAATTCAGTGATCATAACAGGCATGATTTTTATAGCCAAGAATGGCCCCGACAAAGTTTGCCATGAAACATTCAAGTGCTCGTATGTACTAAGCGCACCCCGTGACACTTTGTCTCAAATGGTTTTTTCTCTGTCAAGATACAATGCGTTAATTTGGGCGTAAGCTAATTAACGTCAAGTTCTACGTCACGTGCAGGAACGCGAAGCACTTGAAATTCCATGTATAATCCATCCATCCACGCCCCAAGTCTGGAGGTTGCAATCACCGCGCGCTTTTCCATCCGCGACGGGAGAAAAACCATCGTAGGAATTTTTCGCGCACCTACGCACTGTATTATTCTGGGAAGGTGAACTTTCCTCCGTCGAGATTAAACGCTATCGCACGCCGGAGAAAAAAAGGCAACCACTTGAGCGTAAAATATATGATCACGATTGCGACAAGCCAACAGCATTTCGCGGAAACTTGAGGGTTGTTCTTCTCTTACGTATACGTATGTCTTCGCAAAGCGATATGTATCGTCGGGCACCGACGAACGAGATGCGCTTAGGAAGGAACAGGGTACCCTATGAGTGACGTGTAAAAATGTACACCAACACCGCGCACACTCGACTCGTTAGCTGATCAACCTCCTTGGGACGAGCCATTAGTTGTACACCGATGGGACCAATAAAATGGCCCTTTCCTTGCACCCATCGCCGATCTCTTTACAGCATCATTATAAACGCTGTGTATATACAGATGCGCGTAAAAGTGTAAATAAATCCACGGCCGTGCCACACACCAGCAACGCGACGGTCCATTAGCCATCAACACCGGGAGAACTCTCGCTCGAGATTAACAGCGCGCGCGTGCAGATCTTCCCCCCCCCCCCTGCATTTAAGGACGCGGAGGGTCTTAATTACTTTCGCCACGGCTGCCTGTAACACTATGTTCATACAGAAGAAGGAGGAGGAGGAGGAGGAATCGTAAACGCGCACTCCTCTCTCTCTTCAATGGACTTCCATGTAATATGCGAGCAAGTATACCCAATATAATATACAAACACCGTTGATTCCTCGCGGGACGCGCGGCAGAAAGTACCAACCGAGGCGGGATGGGCGTGTACCGTTCGCGTCAAAAGGACCACCGCGGCTTGTCGTTGTCACAAAAATCAAGTGTAAGAGCGTTAATTGGCTACGTGTGTGCCATGGGTGGGTCAGATGCTGTATACGCACACTCTGATGGACGTATACGATGTGTATCATACAGGCGCAGATAAGAAAAAAAAGAAAAACAGAAAAAAGTATGTATATACCTGCACGAATGCGCGAGCGCGGTAATTGATAGAGAGAGTCGCTATGCTTTCTCCGTTAAATTGGCATGTGCGCGCGCGGCAGTGCACCGGAATCGCTCTCTGCACTATGCTTGCACATACACACACACGAGCGCTAATTTAATAAAACGACGCTGTCGGATGGAGATATTGTTTCTTTCTTTCTTTGTTCATTCATTTCCGTTCGGGGTATTTCCGCGCCGTTGATGGCGCTAATGACACGTATTATTATATATACCAGCCGTAGGTCGGGGTGTATACGTGTAATTACACTTGTCACGCTGCTCATTTCATGGTACAACCTTTGGGAGAATGTTATTACTCGCGCGATGGGACATTGTTACAAATATCACAAGGATTAGCCGCATTTTTATCGTACACGTACTGGTTATCAAGATAATGTTTGGGAGACTTCGAAAACGACCCGATTCGGATGTATACTATTAAAAGTGTCTGTGTATATTGTAATCTTCGCCTGCACGAGTCACCAATGAGTAGATAGATATACCATCTTAATTAAATGGCAGGTGAGTGTAACACTTACGTGCCACCGAGATGGTCCACTTTCGATACTTATATACAGTTTCCGGGGCACCTCCACGAGAGACGCGCCCGAAATCGAGAGTCCCTAACGTATATATATATATATTTGTACAGGTATAATTTACACACGCTCAAAATGCTCGATGCAGCAACCTGTCGCGGGAACGCCGTCCGCCTGTGCATGTTTATATATAAATACATACATACATACATATATACGTATATAATTGTGTATGTGGATTTGGGCGAGGTAATACCAACTTTCACTCCACATCATCATATAAGTATATATATATATATATATATATATATATACAAACACATCTGGTACGATCTGATTGTGCACTGTCCCTTTCCATCTCCCATAATCCGTGTATGGTATATGTATGTATACCAGTGCTGGACGTGTACGTATATTTATATACACATCCAGTCCACCGATGAATACATCGATAAGCCGTATTGCATAATACGCCCCGAGATTGGGATTTCGGTATCTATCCCAAGGCATCGATACATTAAACACCAGTGAGTTTATAATGGGCGTGTGTGCGAGCGTGTGTGTAAAATGTGGGTGTTGCTCAGGTGAAAATTTATACTAGATTACGAGGGCGCGATTGGTCGGAGATGCACTCAGAGAGAAAAACTCTTTTGTTTCGTTATCTTTGGCTCGGGAATACATGGGGTTCCATTCAAGATTATATTGGATTTGACAAATTCCCTTTGCACCGATACATACATTGCGGATACGTTGGTTCGCGTGGGGTTTGACGGATTTTTTTCTCACGTCCGGCGACAAAGTGTACGTGCTACGTAAAAAGTGTGTAAGTACACTTTTTTTCCCTTTATTTAGGAATTTCTGAATTATTTGGGGTTCTGATTTGTGGGGTGGCCGGGATGTTTTCTACCAATAGATGGTTTGCCATCGGGTGAGTGTAAAATCCGCCGAAATAACACCCTATACGCTGTGGTACGCGTCATAATTACCACCCAACTCGTCTAAGCGTCTTTCCTTTTTTTTTCATTCGCTTCGCGAAACACCAGCACTGCGCTGATTAATGGAAAGTTCGACGAAATGGCCCGACAACAAAAATTGACAGGCACACCCAAAAGAAACCCCGTGGCTCTGGAAAAAAAAAGACGCGCTATGTATACGTATACCCGATTCATTATGCATCCCATTTGTCAGTCATCAGCAGTACCCACCTGACACCCTACATTTAGCTCGCAGCCACGTAAGTACATATATATAATACATGTATACCTGTACGAGCGACACGTGAAAAAAAAAAAAAAAATAGCCGGAGAAAACGAGCAGGCGCCTACACGCATCGAGACCGCGATGAATAAATTATAATCCACGCCATGTCTTGTGAGATGCATCCTCTCCTGTACGTGATGTGTGTTAACTACAACGAGGTTGCATGTGTACACGCAAGTGTCGGGATACCGTCGCGATCTCGGCGTGTGCTTTCTTTACCTTCCCTCGACACATTTCGGACGCGCGATTATTACCGCTCGTCATGTACCTCAGCCGATGCATGCATACCTCCAAGTACGTGTACAAAGTGTATTATCACGTAATAAAAAGAGTTGCGCCGACCTGTTCCACGTGTTTATAAATATGCCCTCGCATCCGGCTCAAATACCTCTCAACGTGGCACGTTATTTATTCATCCCCCCCCCCCCCCCACGTTTCGCGAACTCGATTTTTGTTGATTGATTTTTTTTCGAGTATAAAAAAAAAGAAGCAAACCAAAGTCATTAAAAATCACTGAATGGCTCAAGAGTCATGTGGTTACTTATTTTCAAGCTAAATTTTGATAACTGCAATATTTGAAATATTTCATATAGTGGTAGTCATGGCACTACAATTCATCTGTGTGAATAAAATAAAATAAAATTTGATGCACAGCCTTCTTGCTTTCGTAATGACACTGTGTTGCATTGTCAGAGCAAAATTTGGGGAGGAGGGGGAAAAAAAGCAGCGTTACCAATGTCCATATGCAATGCCCAGGGAACATACAGGCAGAGACAATGTGCACGGAAAAACCAGCGTACGAGGTGGGTGTAAAAGTACCAACACGCCCCAGTGTCTCTGTCACACGCGACGTGAAATCAATCGAAACGAGAACACTTAGCTCCGATGTTTTTGCACTTTTTTCCCTCTCTCTAACTCGTACAAATACATACATACATGCATGTATACGCACGTGGCACGCGCGTGACGGCCGCGCGACGTTTGTTATTCCTCCCTGCATGCATGTCACTCCGTTAAAGCCTTTCTCTGTCAATTCTTGATCACCGATTTTTCGCGCGGGACCCGCACTGTTTATTGCACTTCTCGAGTGGAGCGTGTAGGTATACTTACGCGGGGCTCGTATATCGGGTGACACTCGCGTCCTCCATACACTTATCTTCGCTCGAGTACTCAAATATCCTATACGTGTACGCTTGGACGAGAAGTTTGCGTCTTACCGCAGAGTGCAGTTACTCATGTACACGTATATTGAGCGTTTGTTGTATACGTGTCGTCGGGTGGTTTCGTGAAATAGGAGGAAAAGGGAGGCCTCGACCGGATTTTTCTTGCATACAACATTTAATATCAACTATCTCGCAAATTGTGATCTAGCAATACTACGAAGTACACGATTGAAGTATGCCCAGAAAAAAAAAAAATCTCGTTTCCTCGGGGATCTAATCTGCGAATAACTTATTTGTCTCAAAATCATGAAAACCATCACAATGAGTCAGAAGCTTCCGGACCTCGTGGAAGACCACAAATTATGTACATTATTGTTGGTGCGCGAGCCACTCTTTGGAAAACTAAAGAAAATAGAGACCACTCACTCGCGCGCTAACAAGCGACCCGCTCCTCATTACGGACGTTAATGAAAACACAAGCGCGAAAAATTCTGTCCGCGAGCGAAAATCAAGAGACACGGTGCATGTGCAACGTATAAGCAAGAGAAAGTCGGTATACGCACACTTGGGTTATTCTAATGCGATTCGGGGGGGTGAACGACCACACCACGGCGCAGGTGGACGCGGGTTGTTGTTGTCGGGTCGTTATCGCCGATCGATCGGCAGCGCGAAAAATCGGCCCCGATTACACCGGAAATCGATCGGGGGCCCGGCTCGCGGGGGCTTTTCCTCCTTTTCTTCCGCCGCTGCGCAATTATCCGCGCTACGCCGGGCCTGCCATTAAGAGATAATGCGCGGGCGAGTGGCCACGTATATGTATACCCATATGCATTTATAGGGTCGCGGAGAAAGGATTTGGTGTACCGGTGCGTGTAAACGCGTCATACGTTGTAGGGGTACACACTTTTATTTGGAAACTGTGTGGGGCGTGTAACACACATGTGTGTACACGTGCTCTTGATGCGTCTCCTCTGTAGCTGGGTGTAGTACAGGTGCAAACAAGTCGTACAAAGGCAATTTATTCTGCGCCGGGGCACTCGTTGTCCCGTTGTCCATTATTATTATTATAATCATTATCATCATGGTCATGATCGCTGAAGCAGAGATACACGTAGGTATGGTCAGCCAGACAACGATGTAGTACCGCATGTATCGATACTGTACGGCGATTAGAGGTGGGTTTCTGCTTCCGCTGGTTTTTTTTTTTTTTTTTTTCGTCTGCCCTCGCTTCCCCGCAATTTGATCCGAGTATTGATAATTCTCCGTGTGTTATTTGCCAGGTTTAACTATACGTGGGTGGGAAGAGAAACTGCGTGGATTTTTCATTTTTTACCACCAATAATAATGTCAACAATTGTCGCGTACATATCGACTCTAGATCTCGTTTGTATTGTATGTTTTTTTCGAGCATTTATATCAATCTGTTTGTCCACTTCAAAGGCGTTTTTGGTGAAAAATCGTATGGCATGTGTCCATACAGAACAATTGACGAAGAAAGTGGATGCGAAAATCAACGCGTAAAACCCGATAAAAATTTCTTTACCCTCGTTCCGTTAAACATTTTCTTACGAATAAAAAAAATAAGTTAGCCAAAAAATAGTAGTTTTCGTCGGATAAGTGCCGTCGTCTCCGGGGCTATTTTGCGGCACGAGGGACGTAAGATAGCCGCGGAGCGATGGCGCTTATGTGGCGAATATCATAGGAAAATAAATTTTCTTTGACTCAAAG
Source organism: Copidosoma floridanum (assembly GCF_000648655.2). Next base: position 98,478 of record NW_019379919.1, read on the forward strand.
AATCGGGTTGCTCAGTGATAAGAAAAGAACAGGCCCACCGTGCGCGCACGTACTCATTACACATGCGTCGAGCAAGTCCCATTGTTTATGCGGAACGGGAGCGCCGATCGGGTCGAGCTTTCGCATTTTTCGAAAGTACCGTGTCGTCACGCCTGAGCCATCGGTAGGCCGTGCAAAATTCAAAGCAATGCATCGACAACTATCCATCCCGCGCTTCGAAGACGTGATCCGTACTATACTGGCGCGGAAAGAGGGAAAACAAAAAACATCCGCACGACGGGAACACGACACCTACTGCTTATAACATTCGTTGTGTGCACAGGTAAAAACGTCCCTCCGTGTTATTGCGATGGCGTTTTGTAGTGTAAAGGGGTCAAAGAGAAAATATTTGCACCACACGCACGATGGGCGCTCGTAATACCCTGTACACCTGTGTACGAAATTCAATTATCCACTCAAGTTTCGCCCAGCGCATTCCTTCACTCGCGTGATATCATAATGATGCAGTTGTTGATAACCGCGGCAAAGTATGTACGTAATTGCGCGAGTAAGGATGGACTCGGCTCTTGTTACGAAAAACGTGGATTCTTTTTTTTTTGTTTTTGTTTTTGCAAAACGTTTATTACCTGCGTTATGTAGGGTTAATTGGAGTAGTAAAACGAATCCAGTGATTCATCGTCATTGGCTTAACAGTGTATGAATTCATTGATAAGAGAAAAAAAAAAAAAAAAAAAAAAACTACACATTAAAATCTTTATTCGCGTATGCACGGCTATTTAATGAGTTCATCGATCTGCTTTGAATGTATCATACATACACAACACAACCCATACGTACACATATATTTTTCCCAACCCCGAGAGATGTAATGAGCGAAAAATTTAATTAAACGTATAAAATTAATATAATCACGATGCAAATGCGCGCGGGTAGGTATAAACAACGAGTATGTAATGCGCAGAAGAAAATTACGTACACGCGTATTAAAATATTTCCGAGCAATTCGCCAAGTTAAAAGGATACTTAAATGGCGATTAAAACTATATGTACCCCCCGTAGCTCGTGAGCAACACGCTGTTAACGTGCGAGCGTATTGTGATGTATATTGTGCGGTCTACCGATAGCGTTGCGCAAAAGTTCGGGCGCATTATTAAAAAAAAAAATAATAATANGTAATGGCAATAATGATGATGAACATGATGACAATACTGATAATTATGATAATATTAATGATAATAATAACGATATAAAAAATCATGATGACGATAATAATAATAATGATAACGACGATGATAAAGATAATGATGATGATAATGATAATAATAACGATATAAAAAATCATGATGACGATAATAATAATAATGATAACGACGATGATAAAGATAATGATGATAATAATAATAATAATAACACTGGCTCTTGCCTTGCAATTCAGCGTGTACGTACAGCATACGGGTATTAGTCACACCCAGGGACTCGAAAAAATTAGCTCCGAAATGTAGGTATAGTGCATCATGGAAACGAGGGGGATCGAAGCGTGGCAGTGTTTTAATTGAGGCGAAAATCACCGGCGCCAATTAATACCCCGCCGCTGCTCGACCTTCACGGTATACCTACTTAATGCGTACGCGTACACGCGGATGATATTTCCCTTCGAATGAAATGGAAGTGATCGTCTTTCCGATTCAGTTGAACTATACAGGCGTATAATGGAGGTTTTTTTGTTTTTATTTTACACTGAATTAAAGGGTTTGTCGAGGGTATGTACGATATATTGAACAAAACAAGAAAAAAAAAAAATAAAAAAAATAAAAAAAAAGTAAAAGCAGCGGAAAAGTGTAGGGTACGAAACATCATCCGTTACAGTTTCACCAGACGTGTACGTGTGGTGATTTGATTTTAGAGACCGAACTTTCTAATGACAAGTGCATTGAGGAACATTAACATGGAATCGCCATCATCGGAAACTCAACACACAATGCAAATAACCATGTCTCACCTCCGTATGTACGGCAAGAAACAAAAGACTTTCTCGTAACGTCGGAAACGTGTTATCTTATATACACACCCACACACACACACGACTACCACCAAAATGTCCAGACTACGCCCGCTCGTGTAGAGTACAAGAGAGCAGCGGTATTGGGTAATCCGTACGAGCTTTGGTAAAATTCGGACCACGAGGATTTTGCGTTAGCCCGAGCGTGCATGGCTAAGCTGCACTATAGTACATACGTCGGTTGGTCGTAAAGTTGAGCGAGCGACACGCGAGTGCTGTGGGGGTGTGTATACGTGGTATACCTCCACCTCAGACACAGTCATTCGGTAACAGTGGAGGTCTCTCGTGCACGCGTACTACATATTATACATTTGTACATGGATATACATGCACCTGGTACGTATACATACCCCTTGTAAAAACCAACTGCAGCAGTGAGTAAGTACACACAAAGAAAGCAGAAAACGCGAAAGCCGGAGTCGTGGGAAACGTATAGGAGGGCACGCGGAATGCGGAGATGAAGATAATTACCCGATGACTTTGGGAAGAAAAGAACGCGGTGACGACGAGACCCCGCGAGTGCAACGTTATCATATATATGTTTGGGGTATAACTATGTACATAGCAACTTTACTATTCTTCACAGCACAAGCGTGTGGCATACGGCACGACTCTTTAAGTTTCTGACTCACATTTGCCTCAGCCGGACTGCAGAGGACGATTTTTGTACGTCAGGAAATTGGAGCCTTTGCGCGAGAACGGCTATGCGCACACAAGCGTCATACACAGGCCCCACAGATATTATACACACCCATTACGTGCGAGGGTACTTCTTTCGCGGGAGGATGCTGTTTCACGGTGTATGGGTGCACATAATATTATATATTGTGCCAAGGTAGCCTTTTTCGCTGCTTTTGTTGTGTTTCATCCGTATAGGAACGTGGATACGTATACCCACAAGCAATATACATATATATATATATGGACCACCGCGGCTTGTCGTTGTCACAAAAATCAAGTGTAAGAGCGTTAATTGGCTACGTGTGTGCCATGGGTGGGTCAGATGCTGTATACGCACACTCTGATGGACGTATACGATGTGTATCATACAGGCGCAGATAAGAAAAAAAAGAAAAACAGAAAAAAGTATGTATATACCTGCACGAATGCGCGAGCGCGGTAATTGATAGAGAGAGTCGCTATGCTTTCTCCGTTAAATTGGCATGTGCGCGCGCGGCAGTGCACCGGAATCGCTCTCTGCACTATGCTTGCACATACACACACACGAGCGCTAATTTAATAAAACGNTTTTTTTTTTTTTTTTTTTTTTTTTTTTTTTTTTTTTTTTTTTTTTTTTTTTGTTGTTGGTGTTTAAAAGAGATTTTTTTCTCTTTTCGAAAAATAGCAAAGTTACGATGTTACTTTTTAGCCAATGGTTTTGTACTTTTGTTCTGACGCGGTTGTACGATAAGTTATACTAGAAGTACAAAGGGAATCAATGGGGCGATACTTCTACAGCTGATCGGAAAAAGGGAAACATCAATCATTACGAGAATAAATTCTTTGCCTCTTTCGTGAAAAAGGGATGGGCGACAATTGTAAAACGATCGTCTTACACTTTTGTTTCGAGCGATGGGCTGCGCACTTCACGAGTCATTCAAAGTCTTTTAAAGACTACAAAAGTCTCAAAAAGACTTTAGATGTTTCATGAGTACTTCAAGAGTGCCTATAGCATTAAGTCATTAAAAAATAACTTGAAATCATTAAATAGACTTTACTAGTCATTTAAAGACTTCAAATTCTTAAAAAGACATAAGAGTATGCATGCCCTCCGGTTCGAGCGTACGATAATTATGATCAATAACTATTATTATTATTATTATTATTATTACACCGATACTCGAGTACTATAATTCAAGTACAGTACATATTTTTATTAAATACCCAAAATAAAGGACAATTTGTTGTCGTCAGTGAACACAAATTTAAAATGTAAATCAAGTTCGTTTTCAATGATAAAAAAATTCGTTGCAGCGATGCAATTACATTTGATTTCAAATCAGGAAAAAAAGTCGAGGAAAACCGTGGAGCGCGCAATCTGCGATAATCAATATTATTTTTCATCATCTTCACTCGTTTTCCTCGATACACTATAGGGTACGTGTTATATAGTCGCAGTCTTGAGGTATACGTATATACACTATATTCAATTACCATAATTTCAACGGAGGACGGATGCAATATAACTTTGCTCGCGATACTCGACTTTTTCTTCAAGTAACTCACAGACAGACCCCTAAACACCTGCAAATAACCACAGGGAACGGAAGCCGCGGCGCAAAATTGACGGATCATTATTTTCGAGTTCATTGTTTCCGGCTTAATTTATAACCGCACTAATGCGCTTTGCACACGGTGTAACGAGTACAACTCGATGCACGTAATTTTTTCTTTCTCCATATTATTGTTCGCAAAGTTCAACTTTGTCCGCGAACACAACTGCTGCGGCCAATGACTATCGACATTACCACATTTTTTAGTCTCGGTCGCTCTTACTTTTTTTTTTGTCTCGCGAAAATCCCGGACTTTCGATAATCTCGGTGACTCGACATTTTTCCCGTCGTAAACGCGTTTCAAGCACACGCGCGGCTTTTTCTTCTCAGTCTCGACCGACAATTGTACACACCCTCCGGAAAATCGGTGTGTATTTTACATGCGCATGCCCATTAAAAATAATCATCAGCTGCTCGTAAAAGTAAGTTCTTGGGTCTCGGAGGGGAAACTTACGCGCGAAATGGAAAAATAAAAGCACACCATGCGCGCTCGTTTCCCGAGAAAAGTGAGAGTTTGTGCTCCGTATATCGACAGATTTTGCCGTGCAACAAGTACATATTATAAACAGACGCAGATTTTAGTGTTTGCACAGTAATTTATTGGACTTTAATCGTTACTTGGTTGGCACAGAGTTTTTTTTACTTACGGCGTCTCGGTAAAAATTACCCCGTTGAATAAACAGTTTCTTTTGAGAGGGTAATTTTTCTACCTCTTGCGGTGTGGAGAGACTCGCGAGTCCGATAAACCCAAATGTAATGTACCGACGATGCAACAATTAGAACTTTCCGACTTCGGAGAGGAAAAATGTAACCGATCGCCGATTTCTCACGTATATTTGCCCTGATTAGCGGGTAACGTATTTAAAACGCACACAATATAAGCTGCTACACATACGAACGTCGTTGACAACCACGTGCTAAATCGCCGAGTCAATAAAAAAAAAGCGGCACAGTCATCAAGACTTTCGATGTAGCGGGCAGTGCGAAATGGGCTCTCTCAGTTACTTAGCCCACTTTGGGGAGGTACCGAGATGCACAGTACTTTGCGTAAAATGAACCTATGCAGCGAGCTTGTTATTTTTACCAGGATGAGGTTTAAGGTCTTTGAACAATTTTACTGCTCACAATTGGGGCTATTTTAATATATCTGTCACTCCGTTGGCATATATAAATATGCACTATACGCACAGCTCAAGAATTTTTTAATTCACGTACAATCAGCATCCACTCGAAGAGACCATAAATTACGAGCTTCTCGCGAATACAGTTTACTAATTCACATTGTGTCGCAGCAAGTTTTGTTTTCGCAAAATCTGGATGTATACCTTCGATGTGTATCTATCGAGGAGGGAAAGATGCGCCGCTATTCAATTGTCTTAGCAATAAAAAAAAATCCGTCCCGCTATCTCGGGGTACAATCCAGTGTCCCGAGTTAATTTCGTCCGCGATTTTTCTCCCCATCCTCGTAAACACCATTATATATCTGTGATCTGTTGACTTTGTGTACAAGTGCCTATACGTATACTTATACAGTGCAGAAGGCGCTGACAATGCATCCTCGAAATCAGGCGCTGAGAATAATGGAAGGGAAAAAAAAAGATGGAAAGAATGGGAAAGAAACACAATTATAAATGACAGAGAAAAACCGTCGTTGGCGATTATGGCGAAAAGCGAGAGGGGACGACAATGGGAAGACGCACGCTGCCGCGAGATTTTAATCCATCGATTGATGGAGTGTATGCATTATATATATACAGCGTGTGTCGTCGAGCGCGAGGTTAAAAAATGTACGACACAGTTGCGCATCCGCAGATGTATCGAGGAAAATAAAATGGCTTTTTTTCTTTCTTAATTTATAGGTGTACGTATGAGTTGTCAAGACGAGCGATATAACAGTGATAATTATGGATTTATAGCTTTAGGGCTACTCGCGAGAGCTCTTTTACGCGTGTACAGAGGATTGAATCGAAGTTTTGGATTTTATATATAATATATATAAAATCCAAAACTTCGATTATATAGGCTACTGCTGAATTTCACTGGCTTTTCGGTACATACTGAATATTTTTAAACACTTATCAGCAGTCGTGGATTTTCATAAAATGTGGATAGCAAAACGATATTTTAGTGAGACTCGGGCATTGTCAATTTTACGAAATGTTTATGCTTTACTCAAAAAAGGGCAGATTCCATCCCGCACCGACCAACGTCGAAATTTATGATGAAATTGCCTGCGACGAACACATCATCCGCATATTGATGATTTCCTTTCAGGTTGTACAACAAAGTTATGATATGCATGAAAACCCACCTACCGTTGAATCTTTAAAGTAAAAAAAAAAAAAAAAAAAAAAAAGTCAGTCCCCATCCCATAACAACATACGTGTGCACGGGAGCGCAGAGGATTACCCAATAATAAAAACCCGATCATTTTCATAACCAAGTCAATACACACGCGTGTAAATAAAAGTTACGTCGAGTATACATATATACATACCAGCTGTACAGGTATCACCGATGTCGCACGCGATTCGAAACAAATTAAGCCACGCATAAATTTGCGAGTCCGACGTACATAAGCCGGTGGCGTGTACATACCTATACGTGTGGTATACGAGAGCCGCGGTAACGAGCAATATCGGGGTAACACACACCTGACGCAATCTCCGTTAGAGCAACGGAGCACCGAAAGCTCGGACATTATGGGTATCGGGAGTTTGGGTATATACTCGCAGCCCCGGTGTCAATTTGTCCATTAGAGCGTGTATAACAGCGTTACGCGCCATGCAGTATAATTATGATATCGGTGAATGTCATGTATAGGTACACGTCATTGCGGTGCAGAGGCGCGATAACTGCCTATAGATGTATGTATATACATAAGGAGTAGGAGGAAAGAGATCGAGAAGAGCGTCGACGACCAGACGAGTGGGTTTGGTGCCTCAGGAGCGGGATGGTTGCGCAAGAGGTGTGTAGTGTAATAGACGCGCGCGAGAGAGGCAAACCGGTCAATGCCAAGGTGCAGTTTTCCCGCGGCGCGCGTCTCTATGCAGTCGCTACTACCCCATAATATACTACTCCCTCCGTATTCCTCGTATGCCGTGTACAATGTGTTGCATTGTGCGTAATATGTACCAGGTAATCTACAATAGACGTGCACGTGCTGCAACATTATTTTGCTGGTTTTTTTTTTTTTTTTTTTTTTTTTTTTTTTTTTTTTTTTTTTTTTTTT
>NW_019379919.1:106125-145160 GCF_000648655.2 Copidosoma floridanum
AAAAAAAAAAAAAGAAAGACGCGGAGTTGTTTTGTCACGTGCGCAAATTTTACCTGGAGTGTAAACAAAAATATGGGAGGGGGGGGGCTCGACCGTGTCATCAAACTATGCATGGAAAGCATATCAACACTGGATGGAACGAGAAAAAAAAAAGTTGTTAATTGCACGCGCGAGACGACGAGATTTGGGATTATTATTCCGATATTGTATAACAAGGCAAACGCGATGAATTGAAAAATTGTATGCAACCGAAGAACAATCGGTCCATTGAAATTTGCCTTTTTGCGGAAAAGTGTGACCCAACGCAGGTATACCCGCGCGTGTGGCAGAGGAATTTTCGCAACAAGAATTGTCGTCCGAAAAAGATGTCGCGACGAGAAAAACATTAGCCCCGCGACACTGTACGGTCGCGCGAACGGGCGATAAAGGACCGTTGAGCTGAACCCGAACTTTCGTCGAGGGCGCGGCAGGAGGCGTAAAACATCCGCGGGCGTTTTTCACACACTTGACGCGCCGACAATGGGTTGCACTCGCCAAAGTTCTAATGGCAGCTGCTGCTGTCTCATATTGTACACGGGTATGAAAGTTAAGCGAGTCGCACGTTCCTTTGGTACTCGTGGTTGTGTGCTAAAGTGTCGCAACAAAAGGGGGAAGCGTGTCAATATCCACACCTCACGGGGGGAGGGGGGGTGTTTTGCAAAACTAAACTCCGATCGGGTGTTTTCAATGTCTCCCTGTCTTGAGTGAATTTTATGTAAGAAAAAAGAAAGGATACTGTCAGTGGTGCACTGGAAAAGTAATTTCTTAAAAATCAAGAAAATACTGCGCGAACAACCCTTTACTATAAGATTTCCTTACCCCAAACAAATGTTCAATTTACAAATATTCAATTAACATAAAAATACATATATTAGTTCAAGGGATTGTTCGCTTGGACCTATTCTGGTAAACATTTTCTAGCTCCCACGCGCCTATACAAAAAGTTTTCTGCTCGTGACATAAATATATATTTATATACTTGGACATGAAATTCGAAGAAAAAGCTAAGGATTGCGGGTGTGTATTTCATACACAAATTATATTTTAATTAATACTATCGCTACACTTGCTGGTCTCAAAGAAGATCGTTGCTGCCCTCTTGAGAATTAACGTTACACTTAATTGATTTGAGCTGCCACGAGTGAAGATACCTACATACACACTAAAAAAAATTTTTCTCTCTCACCATTTTTTCTTTTCCACTTACAAACTTATTGGATTTATTGAAAAACTATTTAATGGAGGGGGGGGGGAGGAAATATTTCATGATAAACTGGAATGAGCGCGGTTGACACTGCCTCGGGGCTTTTGTACACTTTTTATTGCCCAATATTCACACGGTTTATGCTGATGAGTGTCGGTAAAAAGTTTAATTTTGAGGCAAGCTCAAGCAAGACAAATTACGACCGAGAAATTGTTTCGAAAGAGCCCAGGCATTATGCGCGCTTAAGCTGACATTCTAATCGCGCGGTGGCTCTCATTTCACGCAACCGTACCACATACGGGACAAGTTAATTTTGTCATTTTTAAAGAAAACAAACACCAAATTAGATGGAAAAAAACTGTATGAAATTCCAAGTATGATTTGAATGTTTTTGTTTAAAAAATAAGGAGACACAATCATTTGAATTTTTCGTTTATGTGCATTTCTGTCATTACACTGGTACTTGGGAAAATTAACGACAAAAGTGTGAAACTTGACAAAATTGCTCCAAGAAAACTCAAGTGCTTGATGCGCAGCAAAAGACCCAAATATGAAAACAAAACAGCAACATTGAGTGTTTCAGTTTCATATTCGGGTCGCTGCAAGCTCTGCGTGTATATACCTTGAAATTCATCACAAGCCACAACCACTTAAATCTTCCAACTAATGCTGTCATCCGATGCCTCGCTTTGTTAATTGGAGCGAGAAGACGACAGCAAATCAGAGCGGGTGGTAACTACCGTCGCTTACACGGAACTGCTGTTATTGCGATTGTAACGAGCCAAACCAATAACACGTTTTTTTTTCTTCCTCTGTACAACCGTTGCATAAACGTCAAAGGTATACACACAATAAACGCTGGCTTTTTCTCTAGGGGTAAGTGTACCTATCTCCGTGCTCTGCCCTATTACCGTGGATTTTGAAAAACTGATGATCACTTGCTCAAAATAAGAAATGTTTCATATAAAATAATTTTTAAATTTTAATAATCTAAAATGACGTTAATGCAGATGCAATTCAAACAGAAATATTTGTGTATATTTTGAGTAAATAATTATTTTCCACGGTATTTGGTACAACGCGCTCATTAACTGATTGTGTACGTATTTCCGTGGTGAGCGTACGTAAACATAACCCTATACATCCGCGGTAATACGTACACGGTAATAGGTACACAACCACGGTAATACCAGCATACCGTTTTTATTCATTTTAAAAATATTCAACTGCAGTTTTAGCTTCATAAAATTTTTTTTAATATTCCGTAAGAGATTATGTAAGATTTAAAAAAAAAGTATTTCAAAAAATATTAGTATACCATTTTTTATGGTGCATTTAAGTTGGAATTTTCAGTACGTGCCACGGAGATAGGTACACTTACCCCTACGCGGAAATATAATGGTGGAGTATAACAGACGCCGAAGTATTGAGAGCCAAACGGTAAAAGGCACCAGGTTTGGCGCAAACTCGCGTGAGATTGGCGTCTTTGCTGTTTCGCCGCGTATACACTCGTTTCGTTCTTATAACTTCAAAACACGCCGATTTTCGCGGCGTTGATGCAATTAGGGTCCATTATTTTTCTTTTGTTGCTCCTTTAACGCTCGCGTCGCTGATTTAACGATCCAATTTTGCGGCAACAGAGAACCAAATCATCGAGGGGGAATTTGATTTTCAATTGACATGCAAACGGTAGGGCCAGCACAACATTTTTTTTAAAAATTTTTTAATTTTTTAATTTAAAAATGGCAATAAATTGTTACTGTTATCATTATTTTCATGAATTAATCATCGTGATACATATTGGTTATAACAATATATCATCGAAAAGTGATAAAATGTTCCTATGTTACTTAAAATGAGCACCTTATACTACATGCAGTTAGGTATACCTCTTATTTACAGTGAACGGAGAAAAAGTGAAAACTGGAGATAATCTTATGCAACGAAAGAGCGACCGATGACCAACAAATTTACCTCATTGAGTCGCCTCGTTAAAAATGAAAACAAGAATCAAGTGTTACGTGTTATGTGGTATATATTTATACACATGGGCGCGGAGAAAGAGATGCATGTTAACACGTATATACAAGTATGTATGGACACATATACACCCGTGGGCCATCGATTCGATCTGCTCTTTGATTATCTCGGGGGGAATATCAATTTCGGGCTCGGCGCGCGGGGACGCTTGCTTATATATATATGCTTGTACACGGAGAAACGCAAAACACATCAATTACAGCGGTGGCGTCTTTTAGAGCTCGCGAATAGGACGGGGACAGTAGCGGCAGTCCGGGTGGAGTCGGAGGGACAAAAAAAAAGAAGGAATAAGAGAGAAAGTGCATTCAACGCGATATGGGGAGCGATATATTTCAAATGAGTATATGTACCCATGATTTTTGCAATACGCACGCGGGTGTGTATATATGCATTACGAGAAAGAGTGCAAAATATGTATGTGTATATATGCACAGGGGGTACAACCAGTGAAAATACATATGCTCGGGAGCTGGTGTGCCTTTTGGAGCGCGCAGGGCGGTGCCTTTCACCTCTTTCATAAAAACGGGGCCCCGGCGAGCGAACGACCAGTCAAGCGTCCGTGCACGTGAATACACGAGCAGTGGGTGCACTTTATGCATAATACCTATACACGTAGCAAGTATTATATAGTTGGCTCGCGTCTGCACAGCTGCACGACGTCGTGTCGTTCGCGGCCCCGGAGCGTGAGATACATTTTATAATGCCGCGCGCAAAGAGCGAGGGAGCCAAGGCCAGGTCGGTTCCTGGGCCAATTAACTTTTGTGTGTATATGTATACGTATGGCTTTGTAGGGGTGCGGGTGCCTCTACGTCAGCGTACACGTAACAAGTGCACACTCGTGTATAGGAGCTGCGAGCGTGGGTGTGTGTGGGTGCATGGCCCTACTTTGTAATGGGTGTTTGTGGGTAATGGGATGCTGAGCTTTCGTTGGTGGATTGCACCTACTTAATACGTATATGATGCGATGAGCGTACGATGTTTGCCAGGAGATTGATTGCGCAATTTTTCGTGTACGCCTTTATTCAACTCGGGTCTATCTACCTATCTGTATATATTGTGTCCATGGCGGAACGGGTGGAGTCTTGTAATTGATTTTTCACCCAATCTGAATTTTTCTTTTTTTTCTCTCACTTAATTGTGTATCAAATTTTTTTTCTTACTGCTTTGTTCTTGCAAATTAAAAATGAAGGATTTTTAATACAGGCAACTTTAATTTCTCCGCCCATTGATGTCTTACCTCGCTCGTCTGCATCTACTTAATTTTTCAGACAATTGTACCCTTACGGAAGTGATATATACACTTATACTGTATTGTTAAACGTGTTGTTATTGCTGGATACAAAAAAAGATTTTTATCTTTACGGATCTAAAATTAGATAACTGTTCATCTCACGCACGATTGGTAAAAGCGAGGGTCGCCAAAGTATTTGTTTATAACATCGCGCATCATTGAACACCTCCACTTTTATCAGTCATGTACGTGGAATGAAATTATTGAATTTCATTGTACTTTCATTATTTTTTCGTTCCTACTTAAGTATTGGACACCACGCGATGGTTACATAAAGTTATTGCTTGTATATTTGGAGGAAGGGAGACGCAAGTGCCATCATGCGATTTGTACAACGTAGGACTGTTTCGAACCTGGGCATTTCTAAAATATTTCTCGTAGAAATAAAACAGGTTTTTTTTTTGTTTTTTTTTCTTGAAAAAAGTATCGTTGTGACATTGCGCAATGATTCGCGTGGCCGTTGCTTCGTTAGGTGCTTAAAAGTCCCGCTCGAGATTTGTATCTTCGAAATAACGTTGATGAAAGTACCACACAGAGCTTGTCTATTTTTTTGCCATTTATTATGCATTTATTGTCGCCTCTTCTCGTACTCATTTCTTTGTTTAAGCTTGTTTTCAGGTCCAACTCGCGTGCAGAATGACAAAAATAAATTTTCTTTTCTTGCACTTTCATTTTCGTTCGCCACCCGGGCGCGGTCACCCCTACATTTTCACAGCTCAAAATAAAAATCCCCACGAGTGCGAGTCATCGATCACACCCGGAGCTCCGAAAGAGTGAGAGAGAGAGAGAGAGAGAGAAAAAAAAACTTGGGCAACGCCATACTCTCGGTCCCCGCGGCTTTGGCTTTGTATACTCACTTACGCGTTTGATTATCAATACACCACCAGTTGTTACAACCTCCCGACACCGGAGTCACCTATAGTTCCGCCGTAGAGGGCGAGAGGTCAAGGCTACCGATGTGTATACGCGTAGTTTACACGCACGGGCAAATGTTACGAAAAAGAAAAAAAATGAAAAAAATAACCAATAAAAGTTACCCAACCCACACGTAATAAGCGCGCCGCGAAATTGCGCCGTATACGCCCAAGTATCGACGCGGAGATCGCGGACAGCTCCTCGGGTATATCCACGTGGCCGCGGGACCACGCTCTCCCTTTCCTTTCTTCTCCGTCATGGATACGGGAAAGCACTCGTTACGGATTCGGCGGAGCGCGATTGGGCGGACAAATTCCACCGTTGGGCGTATACGTGTATATACATAACATACAAATCGTCCGCTCCACCTGACAATGATTTAGCTGCGACATAGTTGGCGCATATATATTACCTCGCAAAGTTGATTGACGGTAGGGAGGCCGAATAGAGGGCCCTCTCTCTCTCTGATAAGATTGGGTCGTGCTATAGTTACGTTTGCTCCTACTCGAGCGTGTACAATGGAGTTGAAAAATGCGCTGTGTCGGCACCTTGTAGTGTCATACATTTGTATATAGGCTATGTAGAAGCGAACGCGGGGTATTTCAAGGTAATAATTGTCATTATATTATCTTTATCTATAAAAAAACTTGTGCTTATGTTTATGACTGTAAGTACATTAGGAAGGAATGAGAAAAAAAAATGTTTGGCCCAATGGCCATCGTCAATATTGTTTTTAATTCTCCCGAGCGTACCTATTATACACATCGGCCACACAATTGGAATTGTGGTTCGCGCAACGGCTGCCGATACGTTATACCGGGCCGGTCCAATTCCAGGATTGCGTCACCGCGTCCAAAACCGGTTTGCCCGCGTGTGTCCACACTTTTTTTCCTCCCTACGGGCACGCGCCCGTTCCCCTCCAATCGCCGGGGATAAATCGCGGCTGCGACTCTCAAGACCCACTCGATTCTCGGACCTCGTGCGTTTGGCGCAACGTTACAAATCATACCAATGCCGTGTGTGTGTGTGTGTGTGTGTTTTACACGGTTGTACCTTACAATACGTAGTATATATATAGGTATATAAGTTGTTTGGTTGACGTACCCGCGTGCCCGACGCACCTGTTGCTTTTGTCGACCAAAGTGTATATAGGTACAGAGCGATCTGCATGGTATTAGTGGGTTACAAGAGCACAATAACAATGCTGCCGAGGAGTGCGTTCCTGCATACATTTAAATCACGCTCGATTGCTTTTATGTGCTCCCATGAAGAAAAAAAAAAAAATAGGAAAAAAGTGTTGTATGGAAATTCTTGCAGGTTTTTTGTTTCCCCAAGAGGCACAATACATTTGCGATTGGGTAAGCACTTTTACCGTGCACGGGGTACAGAATATGGGACCGAGCGGATGATTTTAGTATGAATCCAAAAGGGGGGTATGCGTGTATAAATGTGTGACTCGACCGATCTTTGAAAAAAATGCCAACGCGGGGAATCCGAAAAAGCTGTTGTACACTTGCGAAATCAGCGCTGATGAATTTTTTTGTTCATTGTGTGCAAAATCTTTGGTTGTCGCCCGTACCAAGTGAGAAAAATGCGATTCAACTTTTTTGTTTATTTTACATGATGGGAAATCTGTGCGCAATCTAATTTTTTACGACTCGGTTGTGCGTGTTGGAAGGCCGTGAGCTATATGGAAAGGCCACGAAATGATAATACCTGCAAAGGATCAGTGAAAGTAATACGTCACCTTTGCGGATCGAAGGCAGAATTTTTTTTTTTTTTTTTTTTTTTGCCCGCTTTGACTATTATTCAAGTGTTTTTGTACACATTTCATTACGCAAAAGGACTCGTGTACCTGTATCGGAGAAAGTTTTAGAGCACTTTTTGACGTGACATTTGGTCCTTTTTTATTGTAGGCCAAAAAATGAACGAGAAACCACAAACAGCTCTGGAGGGATGCAAAAATCTGTCATGTACAATAAGATTGTGTTTTATCGATACACCGATTTTTTTTTTTAATAAATTGTGTTGTCCAACAATGGAAATTGCAAAAAAACACGCATCATTGGTACAACCACACACAAACTGCATTCCATTTCTACATCCACCATATACCTAACTATCGGACGGGGTGTCGGACTGTTGTGCGTTCGTGCGCGGGTAAATTGATCAGCAAACTTTTAGCACCACTTAACGGATGAAAAAGATGGGAAAAAAAGGTGGATAACTCCGCTACGGATAGAGCAGCACCGACGTATACCTATACCTATATATATTAGTACAGGTTTCACTGAACTCGGGGAAAACGAAAAGTAAGAAGAGCCCCGACGAAAGGCCAATTCGAAAGCGGACGAAAAATAAAACAGATCGGGGAAGCGAGGAGAAAATCCTTCTCCTAATATCTCGGTGGCTACGTGTACACATCGTGTGCGCGAGATGCAGTGGCCAAGAGTGAAAAAGTACCCTATAGTGTACACGCTCCTCCGAGCCAACGTATGGAGTCGTGCTCGCGAAAGCGCAACAGATACACGTGCACACTCGGTGCATAAATATAAAACGAGTTCTCGACTTGGTTTGGTTTTATACGTACCTATATATATATTATGATCTAGCGCGAAAAAAAAGACAGAGAGAGCCGGAGAAAAAGGCAGTCAAGGATCTCGGCCGGCCGATCTTACGGTTCTCTCGCTCGATCTGTGCATTAGCCCCCGTAATGTATGTATTTGTGTGCCGTTCTCAGAGAGCCCGGCGCATGGCTAATGAAACACCACTTCCGGCAGCGCCCGGCGCTCCCGTATGAATGTATATGCTTCTCCGGTGGGCTCGCCCAATCGAGTCGACGTAAACAGAGTGGGTATCATAATTTTTTTTTTTTTTTTTTTACCGATTGTTGTAAAATTTGTGATATGTTTGCTCAGCTCCATACCCGGAGGTATCAGGTGCGCTTAAACGATTGCTGTTGTACAAATGTACTTTTTTCGCATGTAATTGTGTATATTGTATCATAGTATCGGACGAGTATGGTGTGAATATGTATATACGCATGGACATGTTTATTACATCCAAACTTTTTTTGTTGCACCAGAATCCCACGAACACCCAAAACTATAATATATGCGGGTGATTTTACTCGTTATTCGTTGTAGTGTATATTACACTCGGATTCATGTAATTTTATTGAGCAGCACTTAACAATTGATGATAAAAATCATGTCTCATTCGACATATTGGATCTACTTATCATAATCACATACCTATATATGTACTGCGTTTATATTTGTGATAAGCCTTATTTTCGAAGAAAATTCAAACTTTGCCCAAACAACTACATGTTCGATCAGGTACAGCACACGGACGAGTTTTTAGAGCCTATGTATGAGGAGCAAGTTGATACAAGGTGTCAAGAACCTGAAAACGTGCTAGTTTTTGTGGTCAGATCGGGGGATCAATTGCGAAAAAGGGGGGCACCCGCGAGTGATCCGCGAGCAGCGATACAATGTTATCAGGAGCGAGAAAAGCAGGAAGAGCGCAGTCACGGAGCATGCAAATAATTCTCACGCCGAGCGATAAAACTCGGACCTGTAGGTATATAATATACATCCACAGCTTGAGGTATACCGTCCATGCACGCTCGTGAGTTCAACGCCGCTGCTGTATACATTACGGTATACCCATACGCGTATGCTTTACGCCGATTTTGCCGTGGTGATCGAGTTTCGCGCGATCCGTGTTTGTTAACTTTAGTTCATGTACTTGACCGGGGGAATAGAAGGGAGGGAGGGAGCACTGGGTAGTGTGCAACGTAGGAGTGTCATCTCAACGACAAGCTCATCTCATTGCGCGATGATTAATGAGCCACTGCTCCGATTTTATTGGGTCGGTATATGATTGATTGCGCTGTATAACGTTACAGCGAAGAATAGGACTTTACGTGGAATTGATGGACTAGGGGGTGTTTTCATGCTCCGTCCAACAAATGCGTAAACCATACGGTGAGTTGATGGTGGGCTATCCCAGGAAGACTGGATGATTACAATCACTCTCTGTGTATGATTATTGGAAAAACATTGAATGTTGTCTTATATAGGGTGTCTGATGTTTATCGATAGCCTAAAACAAGACTTATGTCCGAAATATTTATGTGCTATTTTTTTTACATCTTGAAAAGATGTCTTTATGAACCGCAAAATTAATCCTCACTGCTGATGAAACACCCTTAATATTTTGTTTTTAGCAAAAGGGAAATGAAATGAAAATACACTTGTTTCATCTTCGGTACATGCACCGAGAGAAAAATATAATAAAAATTACTGTGCTGGAATGGTAATCTGGTGCCGTTCCGGCGTCTAGGGACTTTTTAATTTGGCTAACCAAATCTTTACCATTTTAGGACAGTAAAAATCACTATACTTACAACAAAAATTACTCTTCTAAACATTAAAAATAATTGTTTCAATTGTAAAAGGTCTCTAGACGACCGAACAGTACCAGATTACCATTCTAGCCCAGTAATTTTTATTGCATTTTTCTCTCAGTATGTTTAAGGCATCGATTAAAATGAAAAACTTTTGCTGACAGTGATGGTCCACAATTACTACATCAAAGACAGAGTTTTCTTTTATTATATTAACTTTGAAGAAATATATTAAAAGCTTCATTGAAATTAACGACCAGACGATAATTAATCTAGTTACAATAATAATGTATCAATGATCGCGACGCGAAAGACTGAAACGACATAATCACAGGCCTCGGGTTAGTTACACGAGTTCCGGGACGTTTTTCTCGCACAGCCTATATGCATATTGAAATATGATCCCCCGCAACTAACAGCAGCCAAGCCGGTCTTTCTCGTCGACACTCCGCGATGATGAATCTCTGCGATACGCGATTGACTCGCTCAAGCCCCCAAAGCCGGATAAAAACACCAGCCGTGCATGCCCGAGAAGAGGCGCACCCGAGGCGGACATCCGCGACCGCGTGCCATTTCCGTCAAAACTACGCCCGAGTTGGTATCGCCAGTATACGGGACTTTCAAGAAAAATCAGAGTAGTGCGGTGCACCGTTAGAAAATCATCGCCGCGAGTTGACCGCGAACAGGATCCCCGACACAAATTGCAAAAGTGGGCTATCGATCGAGCGTCTCCTTTGATTTGGGCTAGCGATTTCTTTTAGCACGGAAATATGTTGATACTTGAACACAAGTGCATCCGCCCGAGTGATTTTTGAAACGAGTGTACAAGAGGAGGCACTAGCGGTTACGAAAGCCGGAGGGGGAGAAAAATTTCGCGGCGCATTTTTTCGCGCTACACTTTCGATATTACGGCTTCTGGCGTTAATTTCGCTTATTAGCGCGTTCCCGGAGCCCCTGTGCATGTGTATATAAGTATACATCGGTATACTCGCGTTACACGCCCAGCAGCTGTTGTGGGTTGTTGCCTAAGACGTTATAAATGCATTATCATAATAATGGCCGGGAGTTTGTGTAACAATCTGTGGGGTTTTTTTTTTTTTTTTTTTTTTTCATTAATAAAAAAACGAATCTCGCGCGTAACTCTTTGATGCTTATCGGGGAAAAGTGCAAATGGGCGGCGCGCCTCTGATACTCGATACGGCGACGCGAGTGAGTATTCGCGTTTCCCATGTAGCGTAATAAATTCTTGAAATGCTTTTCGTGGATTTAACGATAATCTGGATGACACCGCGTTAGTTGATTGTGATGTTTTTTTTTTTTTTGCAACTTTTGCTGTTTGAGTGATTTTAATGTTTTATTGTGGTGCCAGAACTTTTCAGGTTACATATTAACATATTAACTCTAAACTTTGTACAATAATAATTAACGATCTTGAAGCATTTTAAAATAATTATATGGTCAAACAAATGTTTATTTGCCGTTTTCTGTTGGAAAAAAACAACATTTTTTTATTCGTGTTTTGCTAGTTTAGATAATATTTTTTGTTGCGTGATTAGCTATGAACAACAATTGGAACTACTTACGTAAAATCATTTGAGTCATGAAAGAAGAGCTTTGATAATTAAATATAAATGATTCTTTATTTCAAGGATGTGCCAACAATGCCTAATCAATAAAAATCTAAAAACTTTAAACAACGTTATTTCATAATTTTAAAACAACATCCTTCAGTAGGAAAATGAATTACTAATATTCTACGAGCAAGTGCGTATGACAAGTACAAAATAGTGATTATTTATTTCAAGATTACACGAGCAAAAAAAGCTGTGCATTAAAAATCTATGCAGAAAAGGATATCCGTATTTCCCCCTGTTTTTTTCATCGCAAGGGATATTTCCTTGGACGTCAAACGCGTTTGCATATATCACTACGAAATTCCACTGCTTCGATACACCGATGTATCGCACAGTCGAGGAAAATTTCTCGCCTCCACCGCAAATTATCACCCGTAGCCTAATACGCTTATTGAAGGTACGAGAAATCTCGCGGCACTCTGTTGGCTGCTCACTGTTTTATTTTGGGCATTCGCTAGAGATTAATTTTCCCTCGTAAGAAAAATTTGTTGGCTCGATAAAACTACACGACCACTGCGGCTTGAAAAAAAATCATCACATTTGATGTATCGCCCTCCCGATGATTAATGTATATGTTTTTTCGACCACGTCAATCAGTATAGCACCAGACGATGTTTACAGTAGCCGGACCAACCATCGTAGGAATTCCAGTGTAGTATATTGTAAATGACTTCATTATCGATCCACACAAGCAATTAAAATTAAATTAATCACCGTTTCGCTCTGCTGCGCGAGTACAGTACCCATACACACAATTATTAGCGCGAACGTAATTGAACGATGTGGGTAATTGGCGATAGAGAAATCAATTGGGCCTAGCGACAGGTTAATATAGGTGAGCTGATTTTATTAGAAAAAATAAAAAAAACAATTCCAACAACCATAAGGACATGTAAAATTATATCCTTTTCGATGTAATGAGAATACGAAAAATAAGAGTAAAAAAAACAAACAAAAAAACGAGGTGGGACGTTGCGCAAGAAGGCAAACACACAATTACGCGGGGTAATTAATTCGTTCGCGTGAAAACGTACAACCCAACAAATAAATCAATTTCACGAGGTGCAACGTGTGTTATAAAAGCGAGGACCATCGCCACGATAAACACAGCGAAAAGTAATGGAAAAAACGAGAGGGCCGTGGTTCGGCCATCTACTTCCGGGACGGTGTGTGTGTGTATGTATTGTTTTCGGGCACTGCCTCCGGGGCGCGGTTACGTGACGCGAGATCAATTAAACAACGAGGCCCCCGCGCTCCCGTGTTTACGTTATATCCGAGTTACGTGGCGTACGACAAAATCTACAAAACCGGGGCAAAATCGTCGTCGCAAACTCTTCTGGGATGAAACAAACGTTACGACCGCGTGGTGGACGTGTGTGTTGTGCAGCGCATAGTCACGACCCGCTTGGGGGAGGCATGAAAATGAAAACGTGTAATGTAGCGGGGCGCGCGAGTTTCGTTCCATTAGCCGGTAGCTCTCCTGTACCGGCGGGTGGCTGTTGTCCGGTTTCCGCGGGTGTCCCTTTCTTTCGGTGTATAAACCGCAGCGTGCAATGCAGGGTGTGGATTTACGGGGTACTCGAAGACAAGGCGGACGCAGACAGAGAGAGGAAATGCGCAAAGGTTTTTTTTTTCCCCGCGGGGTATATTGGGGTATTACGTGTATATCGCGAGAAGGGCGTGGTATATCGCGTTACCGAATCGACGTCGGACTCTGGCAAAATTTAACGAATCTGCACAGGTTGCGTTTACGGCTCGCGCTGGGAGTATATGTAGAGCCCCGTTTGCCGCTCTTTTATACTTATGCACGTTATATACCTATACCCGCACTACATGTAATACGTGAAACGGTGAATTTCGGGCTAATAGGATGCAAGCGTGGATACGTTCGTTGGTTCGATGAATTATATTTCCCTCGTCTTAGGCGCGGTGTGGGGTGTATGGCTACGGTGTTTTGTTATGCAAAGGAAGGACGGACGTGGGTCTCGTTTGCATGTTTCTTTTGACGCTATATTACACAATCGAATCGCAATAGATATATACTTACGTACGGAAACGAATCTAAAGTTTAAGTCCCTTGTTTTTACACTCGCTAGTGCACGTATAGAAGATTCAAATTATTTCAATCATATACGTCACAAAGTGCTAGTATAGACTGAGAAAAAAAAAATTACTGTCGAGAATGGTAATCTATAGGACTGTTCAGCCGTCTAGAGACTTTTTACTGTTTATTTATTACTCTGATGTTTAATTGAACCGAAAAAAAATTGAGATAGTCTAACCAGACCTTTATCTAAAATCCATTATTTTCAACTTGCAAGAAATAAAAAAAAAAAAAAATGAGCACAGCACAATTATACTGCATTGTATTGATATCCATTATAAACATTTTTGTCGGAAAAAAAAAAAAAAAAAAAATCAAGAGTGGGTAAAAAATCAATTAAAAAACTCTACTCATCTTGCCATGGATGTACATACGTGTGACTTGACACTAGACCACGGACAGTACGTACGAGTTGAAAATAGGTGTAGAAAAATAAAATTTGACACGGGTGTGTGTACGCAAACAACAAACGAAACGCTTTGTAATAATATTGTGAAAAATCTCTGAAGTATACTCGTCTAAATGAGCTTTCGAAGCAGCTGGGCAAAAACCAATCCCAGGTCACCCCGTACGTAAATTGTACACGACAACGTATTTCAATCCGAGCTGCTTGCTCGGAGCACCATAAATTCTCCCACCGGCCGAGTTTTTCCGTCTCCGCTGAAAACAGCTCGCGCGGACCGTACAGGCGTAGCCCGCATTTCCGCGTCTATGCGGCAAACTCGCTTTCCTTCTCTCGAACCCCGTAGATACCCACACAGGTACTTTTAGTGAGTATGTATACACACGGGATGCAAAATACGCGTGTCTTTGTACTGAAAAACGTACAGTGTGCGCTTAAACACGCGTGAGAGCCGAATGAGCTGGTACAAGGTATAGGCCGGGAGAGAAGAATATAATACGGTAGATAACGGCAGCAATTTTTTTTTTTTTTTTTTTTTCTCCATTTCCAAGTGTGCACATGGAGGATTTCAATCGCACGAGAGGAATTTTTCTTATGTATATATGCATCTTCCTAGCTGCAGGCTCGACGCGCATAGATAGGCTCTCAAGTACTTAGTACCTGTAAGCGAAGAGCCTACCCATTATTATGAACAACCCCTGCAGTCCTAGACTCGAATCTAGCAGTTAAAAATCGTAGCAATGATTGTACTTTGGGTACCCTTGGATATAAGCTAAATAAGAAACTCGGTTATTTTACTAAATTGGAAAGGTCTAGTCTTAAAGGTACCCGCAATATAATAATTGTCGTTTGATGGTATCGCTGCTACGATTTTTCGCTTCATACTCACAGCCAAGGAAAATAAAAAATTCAAAAGTATGTCATTCAGACGCCCCCGTGGATAAACACAATTTTTCACACAACGTTTCTTCGCCAAGGCGAGTAACTGAGAATTTCCAGGTAAATTTTTTCTCTTCTCGACAACGTGTCAACGGGTCACAAAAAAAATGATTGATTGCACATACTTGTTACATGCACACGTCAATGTACAAAGATGCATTTGTGTTGCAACGGATTAGTAAACTTACCACATAACAAGAGGTATTCTATTCTACTCCAGATAAAAACGTCTGGTACAACAGTAACGAAGTAACATACCAGGATCTACAAACGTGAGTCGAAGAAAGCCTGCATGCAGGCAGGAGTTGACAGTGGGTCATTTTGGCCCGGTTATAATCTGGAGCTCCACGTGACGAGAAAATTAAGTCGCCCGTTGTTTCGCAGTGGGTAAATATATACATAAATGTTGAACAAGCAGATGCAAAAAGTGAAGAGTCAATGTGTTATAATAGACGGGAATAACAGCAACAACAGAGCTCCCAAGAGGAGAATCCTGTCGGGGGTTTCCTCGTCGGTACGCGAAAGAAAAGGACCGTTTTTGATTCACGTGTTAATGAAGGGGGGAAAAGACTTTAATCTCCTTTGTATGCCGAGTCTTCGTCATAATTAAATGATCGTTTTTGCCCAAGATCGAGTATTTTGTTTTTGTTCCCTCGCTCGCAGAACCAGTTGGCGACCGCGTAGCGTAAATCTCGCTCGATTCGGACTCGCAGAAGCTCCCTGAATATAGAAACGGCATCGTTTAATTGTGGAATCCATCTCGGGCCAGGCGATCAATTGATTCAACATTATCCGAATAAATCACTCTATACTCTCTCTCTCTCTTGTTGTGTGTTGTAGATGGTGCCGCGGTTAGCGGGGAGGAGCTGCCTCGTGGCGCTGCTGCTGGTGCTGCTCTCGATCTCGGCCATCGCGATCGATGGCAGCGATGGCGCCAGGCACCCACGACCCAGCCAACAGCAGCAGAGGGTCCGACTGCCCCGTAAACTGCCCAGCCGGCACAACGAGCTCGCCTCCACGGAGCTGGCGAGGAAGAAGTCGTCGTCGTCTCCGCACATGCTGATGGGTGGCCACCTGCGCGCCGAAGACAAAGACTCGAACGCGCTCCTCGAGGATGGCCTGCTGCTCTCCTCGGCTGGGGCGGGCAAGGAGAAGAAGAGCTCGGCGAGCGGCGGCGACGACAACGACGATGACAAGAAGACGCTGTCCCAGCAGGTGAAGGAGGGTAAGTATGGCTTGATCCAGAACGAGCTGTTCGCCGAGCAGCCCGGACGGCCGGGCATCATCAGCTACGCGGCCAACCCCGAGGTGCCGCGCGACAACGTCAACAACCTCGGGGGCCTCGACGAGGAGGAAATCTGGCTGGCCGAGGACCACGTGCTCGTCATCAAGGGCGGCAAATTTCCCAAGGCGGCCGACCACCCGCACGCCCAACACAACCAGCCATCACCGCCGTCGAGCTGGGGGCCGATCGACGATTACGAGGCACCCCACCGGCAGGTCAAGATACCCCACCGGCCAAGGGTACCACCGCCCTTTCCCGTGCAATTGACCGAGGGCGGGCCCGTCCAGTTGATCGGCCCCAATGGGAGCAGCGTCGTCGACGACAACGGGACCATCGACTTCGAGGCCCTGCCCGAGGGTTTCAAGGGCTTTCTTCCGGGCGAGGGGCCCTACTTCCCCCTGACTAATCTCTCGTCGGCCATAAGCGTCTTGCAACCGGAGAAGACCGCCAAGGCCGAGGGAAGCCTGCTACCACCGCTCCCGGGCCCGTTCTACGCCTCGTTGCCTCCTGGGGCCGTGATAGTGCCGCCACCGAGCAATCAGACGGACTACGACGACGAGGACCAGTCCATGTACTACCCGCCGCCTTACAGCTTCGTCTACTCGCCGGATCTCAATGCCTCGACCAACATACCACCGGGGCCCCTCGTGCCGGGCATCATCCTGCCTCCGCCACCCGACTTTTTCTCCGCCCTCGACGACAAGAAGAGCACGGTCACTACGACGACCACGACCACAACGACGACCAAATCAAAGCCTCCTCCTCCTACGAGGCCGCCCACGACCCCGTTGCCGTATGGTAAGGTGCCCCCGAGGAAGCCGAGCACGAAGCTGTACAAGACGCCCTCCGTGACTTCGGCTCCGGTTGTCGGCTCCAAGACCGTGGCCTACAACACAAAGTACGCCCAGATCAGGCCAAAGTACAAAAACACCAGCGCCCCGGCTTACCACCGGACGTCCTACCTGCCGAGTTTCGTCGAGGTGACGACTCAGCCGAGCAACGGCCTCGAGGAGGAGCAGTACATGCGCCAGGTGATCCAGCCGGCGATCAGCAGCAATCAGGTGCTCCTGGTCGAGGGTGATGGCAGTACCGAGAAGCCCTGGAGGAGTGCCTTCTTCGGGAGCACGACGACGCCTTCGTCGATAGAGCAGCCGGTCGAAACGACTCCTGCAGCGGCCGTCAAGAGCAGCGTCCTCAGGACTGAGAATCCCAATGTGGGGCCCGGACACCAGGCCTCCTACTACTTTTACGAGGAGAGCAGTAACAACAACAACAACAACAACAACAACAACAACAACAACGAGGGAACGGGGCAACAGCCACCGCCCACCTCGACGCCGGAGCCCATCGTCTTTTTCAGCACCACGGCAGAGACGCCGCCACCGTATTACAAGCAGGAGGAGACGGAGCGAGATTCGGCCAAGAAGGAGGACTACTACGACGTCGAGATGATCCCGTCGCGACCAGACCCCTCTAGGGACTACAGCGTCAAGTTGCTGGACTCGATCGTCAAGGACCCGCAGATCTACCGCTACCTCGACTCGGGTGCCACGAGCAGCCAGGACAAGTACGAGGCCGCGGAGACGCCGGCGCGCAACGATCACCACCAGAGCCCGCGCATGCTCCACTCGGAGCCGATGTACTACCAGCCCGTGCCGACGCGACCCTCGCCCAAGCTGAGCTACTTCACGAGTCCCAAGCCCAAGGCGTACTACCGCAGACCAGCAGCGGCAGTGGAGTCGACGGGTGGCAAGGTTGAGTCCTACGAGGGCACTGGCAGCGGCAAAAAGACGCCAAACAAGCCCAAGCCCATCTACCAGTACAGCTTCGAGGCGACAAACTACAAGCGGGGTCGGCAGATCGGCTCCTTGTCCAAGCTTCCTCAGCAGCAGCTGCTACTCGACGAGCCGCTCCAGCAGCAACAGCAGCCGAGGCGCCAGAAAGAGCTGCCGCCGATTTACACCGAGTACCAGGACATCCAGGTGGTGAGTGGCGAGGAGGAGCAGCAGCAGCAGCAGCAGCAGCAGCAGCAACAACAGCAACAACAGCAGCAACCTCAGTATGATTACGAGGGCAGCGAGCCGCTTCAGACCGAGAGGAACCTACCCATCGGGTATTTGAGGCCCCAGAGCCAGAAGAGGCCCGTGAGGCCACCATTGACGTACTATCAACAGCGGCTACAGTCGACTACGGTGTCTCCAGTGCGCGACACCACCCTCGCCTCCCACCAGCAGTACTTCACCAAGCAGGACGAGCAGCTCCTCGACGACGTCACCAAGGAGTATTTCACGATGTTTGGAAAAAAGTTATCTGGAGGTGGCGTCCTTGGCAACAGACTAGTGTCCAGTACCACGCCCATCTACGGCAAATCCAGCGTTGTGACGGAGCGGCCGGCGACCTACATCAGCAGCAGTAGCGCCAACAGCGTCGACGATTACGCGAGCGCGCGCCAGCCCAACGCCTTCCGGGCACCTCAAAACGTCAAGGTACATTACGGCGACCACACACCCGGGCCCTACAGCAGCCTCAAGGACGACATCCTGGTGAACTTTAGACGACCACTGCCGCCCATCGAGCCCGACGCCGAGTTCATACCGGCGGTGCTGGGACAAACACCCCAGCCGCCCCTGGTCCCCCATCCGGTGATCGGCTTGCAAAAGTACCGGCCTCGGCCTCCCACCGCGGTTCTGCAGAACTATGGTCCACTGCCACGCCAGCGATTTGACCAGCAACAGCAGACACCCTTCGTCCCGATCCCGGACCCCCGCGGCCCGGCCTATCACCATCAGCAGCAGCAGCAGCCGAGCCGGCCGCTCTCTCTGGGTACCGAGCTCGGGACCAACTACAAGGAGCCGAGGTCGCAGATCGACCCGGACACCGAGTTCCTTCCTGCGGCGGCCAAGCCGCCCAACTCGTACTTTGCCTACAGGCTGCCCGGGGACGGCGGGCACTTTTACTTCCTCACGCCGCAGGCCATTAGCCGCGACGACCCGAACGCGGCCTACCTCTTCTCGTCGAGGCCGAGGGCGGCAGCTGGCTCGGGCAGGCTGCTCAGACAGAGGCGTGGCCGGGACGGCGACTGAGTATACCACTGGAGTTTCGATTTTGGAACTGGGCTGCAAATCGTGTCTCCTCTTGTGTCGTTTTAATGACTCAATCATAGTTATTGTTGTTGTTGTTGTGGTTTTTCCAAAATTAGTCCAGTGTTGTGGATCGGACGATCAAGCGTGTGCACGTGTATAGCGAGGCGCGATGTTAGCTACAATAGGATGCCATATGTTTAACAGTTTTCAAAGACAGGAGCGAGTAGTGATATTACGCGAGCACGACCTAAAGAGGAGTAATTTATTGCTTATGTACATAGTTTCTCTTTTTGAGTTTACTACTATTATCATAATCACTTGACTATATTCTTATTAAACAATGATCATATTGTATTTCCTAAGATTCCCGTGCTAGGAGTTGTGTCAAATAATGGACTCTTGCATTGTCGAGATTGTGACGTTTTAGTGGGTAATTTTTCTCTTTGCGCCTCGTCTGTGATTAATAACCCAAGTGTGTGTGTGTGTGTGTGTGTGTGTGTGTGTAAATCGCATTGGAAAGAGATTTTTTTTCTTAGGTCTTATTTCGCGCGAGGAAAAAAATCTCGGCTTACGTGTGCACCGGGCGGTGCACTTCAATTTCTGCTCGCTTTTGAGATAAAAAGCCTATAAGCGAGAGAATGTATTGGCATTGTGGTAATTTTATCAACGCATGTAATATACAGCGTTTTTGGATGGAATAATAACCTAATTTAGTTAAGACCTGTGTTTAATCCAATTTATTGTGTTGTCGAGGGATGCAAGTTACTAAACAATAATCATGAAAATAAATTGTACAACAAATACCCTGCTATTCATATTCCTGTATTGTAAACATGGTTGAATTTTAAATATCTGTGTAATAAATTTATCCTTATACCCTCATTCTCCGAAAAAATATGAGATGAGGCATAAATTATGATAATAATAAATGAAATAAGAAATTAAATCAAATAAATAAATGTTAAGACAAAGACTCACCAGTGTCGATTTCTTGCGTTTGCGTGGGATCTGGTAACGGGTAATCGTGTAATCGGAGATAAACCTCTATCGCACACTTTGCTGCCTTGAAGTAAAACGGATGCGATCGCAGCACGTCTTCTAACCTCAGGAGACCGACGTAGGAACGTAGTGTCATTTTGCGCATACAGTAAGAATGAAAATCAAATTGGTCCTCGATTATTTCAGAAAAGTGCTAGAAGCAAAAATGAAATTACACACATTAGATTATAAGCTTGATGATTTTCGATGTACTTGCCTAATTGAAAGATTTACCATTTTTAAACAGTCAATATTTAAAAATAAACTAAAGAGTTCTGATTATTAAATATTTTTCAACTATGTTTTTTATTTAATAAGTAATCTTTCGACTTGTACTCGACATTTTCAGTTGCATATTAAAGTTCACTCAATACGTTCATTAAAACTTTAAATAAATGTAGTAAATGAGTTAAGATCGCCAACTTACCCTTTCAACTTCATGACATTTCTTCAATGCATCGCCATACTTTCCTAGACGCTTGTAGGCATTAGCTGCCTCTGTCTGAATCCACATGCACTGCATTTCATTCAGATTTTCCATTGCCAAGACTCCTTCTCTCGTGAACTTCCCGCAAGTTTCTTCTGCTTCTTTCACGAGATTTGCACGAAGCATGTACTTGGCACATTTTGAATTTATATAACGATCCGCGGTGTCTAGACCTTGTGCTTCATCTAGCCGTTTATATGCTTCTTGAGCATCACCAGCATGCTAAAATTGTACGATAACCATGAAAACTTGAGATTTTTCATCAAATAAGGAGATTTGTATGGAGAATGAACATACCATCGATATGAAGATGAAAAATTTGATGGTGAGTAAAAAAGTTAATAAGTGCAGCAAATTACCTTATAAATTCGTCCTTTGGTAACGAAAAGTTCAATGAGCGTAGGCGTGTGGCATATGGCAACATCGATTTCATCTAATGCTTTTTTGGTATCACCCAGGAAATCATAATGCTGAGCAAGATAGTAATAAGTCCACAGCAAAGCTGACGCTGGCTCCCGTGGCTTATCTTTGTCTTCGTCGCTAAAGTGACCATGTGCTTTCAGGGCTTCTTTGTATTGTAGGACTAATGATTGTATGGTGTCAGCCTTACTTTGGTCCGTGTACAGGGACCGTAGGTCCACGAATAGAGGTGGGACACCTTTGTGAAGTCCTGCACAAAATATTTAATAGGTAAAAACATGAAACAGAATGGAGAATGCATTTTTCAATCCACATTTAACAAAGTTTTTTAAGAAATTGAAAATTGTATTTTCATGATTTTAAACTAAATTTCAATTCTAACACGAGTACTACACATTGTCGGCAAGCAATTTGAAAAAGAATAATTCAGCAAAATATATTGATTAAGTAGTGTCACAAGATTAACGTGAGCGTTTAAATAGTTTAAACAAGTAATTTAATGATTTACCTCTTCTTAGGTAATGATCCACTAGTTCTTTAAACTTTTCTCCAGAAGCATAATTAAGTTGTAATCTTCGGGGGGCTAGTGCACGTGGAAACGTAGACTCATAATGTTCCAACATTTTCAACGTTACCTCGGCTGTTTCATGTCTTTGAGCCTCTATTAATTTCATGTAATATGTTTTGTTTTCAGGATTTATGTCTAAAAGTTCATTATACACTTTAATTGCTTCAGTGTATTGTCCTAATGCAAGTCTTAGTTTACCTAAAACACAAGTTTTATTAATACCACAAAATTTTACAAAAAATAGACATTAAGTATTAAATTTTTTTAGTAGCTACGAAAAAAAAGCAAAAAAAACCTACCATACGTTTCTTTTACGGTAATTTTGTCACATATTTGTTCACAATGCTTGTCAAGGTGTTTCAACGCTTCTTCACTGTTGCCTGATTCCTGAATTACCAAGTTTTGATAAAGAAGCAACTCGCTGTGTTCATAGTCGTAGCACATCTACAGGCACATTATAAAATCGATAACAATACTATTTTGCAGTAAAAAGATACATTAACAATAGAAATTAATAAATGAGATGGATTTACATTTGACGTGAAATGGCAAAAACTTATATAACACACTGCAAAATTTACTCACCATTGGAGAATTTCTAAATGTATCTAAAATTTTCAAAGCCATCTCGTAATCCTTTAATAGATGATACGATATGGCAAACCCGATCCACGAAGCTTTGTGCGTTGGTCTCAACATAAACAAGTGATACCGAGTGTCCTGCAATGTCAATAACCTAACATGATGACACTGCATGAAAGAAATGACAAGCAAAACAATAACCGATTGCAGACCTTGTAACCTTCCAGGTCGCGCATTTGTATTTGCAACAGAGAAAGATCCCTGAGGATCTGAACATTATCCTTGTCCCACTTGAGAGCATTGCGGTAGCACTTGATGGCCTCGTCATACATTTTGTCAGACCTCTGAAGCAAGCCATAGACGTGCCAGCAGACCGACGACTGCAGGTCGTTTCTAAGGCCCCGGCGCACATGGTCGTAGGCTTCCTCTTTGCGTCCCAAGCAATTCAGCGTGAGACCTTTCATCGCCAAGGTCTCCCCATGCTCGCTGAACTTGGGATTCGACAGGATTTGTTTGGCAAACTTGAGCCCAGTTTTGTATTGTTTGTGCTCGTAACATTTCTGCAAAGAATACGAGTTATTCCTGGTGATCAGCCACTGTCACGATTGGTGCACTAAATTGTCATTCCATCATTAGGGGATGAGCAAGCAAGTGGACAGATAAGTAAACATAAGAGCACGGGGAACGGTGCTCGAGTTGATCATCCATCGGAAAAAATGAATAGAGAAAGGTAAGTAAGGATTCATTGTGCAGCGTGCAATATTAAGCATCAGACGAGCGTGCAGCAGCGGCGGGGACGACGCTGGATGTCGGGAGTGAGAGAGAGAGAGAGAGAGAGACAGTGTGTTTGAGGTTAGGCCGGGGTCGTAGGCACCAGACGACAGGTTCTACCGATGAGCTTGCATGTAAGACGCGTGCACGCGCTGTCGCGCAGAAATTGAGGTAAAAGGCAGGAGTGTCGGGTGAATGAAAAGTCGGTGCATTCGCCCGGAATGTAAAGCCGGAGCCTCGAGGTGTCAACCTCTTGTGGTGTGTCGCGTGTGCACGACGGCTCCGAAGCAGGGAACAGGCACACGAGATGTGCGAGGTCGAGGGTAACTCTCGTCCCTACTCACCAGGATCCTCTTGAACAGGGCATGCTCCTTGGGTGGCAGGGGGTTGCTGGAGGGCATCGTGTCTCTCCTTGGCGTTGCTGCTGGCTGCACGCGTCACAGTGCAGCGAGGAATTCTCGGCTTCCCGGAGTTATGCCTACTTATTTTTCTCTGTTGTTGTTTCGCACTACTTGAGAGCGGCGGCACACACTCGACCTTTTCTCGATTCCCTCGAAATCCTCGAAATTGTACATGAACACCTACACTAGGACACGCACACGCACACTTGAATGCGAGAGCAGAGCGCGCGCCGCGCGATCAGCGATGCGGCTCGTGTAGTAAAGTCCACTGCCTCGAGTGGAAACTGAAAGTGGGTGAAAGCTTGGGCCAAGCTTGGCCGCGGCTTGGTGCCTGACTCGGCCCTTGAGAGCCATCCCTCGAAACTTTGGAATCACGCCACAACGTGTAAGCATAGACAAGCTGGTGGCGCTGACAGTCATGAGCCTTCTCTCATCGTTTTTGAAACTCACCACTTTATGGAAATTAATCTAGGGCAGT
This sequence comes from Copidosoma floridanum, assembly GCF_000648655.2. The sequence continues at coordinate 130,222 of NW_019379919.1, forward strand.
GGCGCTAGTGCTATGGGGCAAATGGCAAATCCCAAATTGGTGAGTTCGTAATGTGGCGCTGACTCTTGGACGCATCTTCAATTGGCCTGACATGACTTTTGGCATGAGTTTCGTCCCAGTAATCGCCAACTTTCGTTTGCGATTTTGCATATGATTAAGTACACTGATATGTATATTATGTACACGTATTAATTTATATACACATACTTGATACGGCTGATACACGTATGTAATTTTACAACACATGTATTACTTTGGTTCACTTCAGTGACCGAATGGCCACTGTTCCTTCTTTCGGAGGCTCGCCAAAAACTTTTTGTTAAGTACTTAATTTAATACACCAGGTGCGGTACCTCATATTTTCTTTAAAGTAATAATTACGTGTACGTATTAAAGTTGAACCGTATAAAAGTTTAACAACGACTAAAAATAGTCTAAATAATACATATAGTAGACCATACGTGTCATATCCATATTTGTGAATTGTATGTTTCCGGTATTTGTTGGTTATTGATAAATCACGGTGTTTATTTCATCGGTGACAAAAATGTATACTTGTGCATTAAATAATAAAACATCTCAGTCAAAGAAAGCGCTAACTCAAAATTGCCTTTATAAAAAAACTCCGATTCGGATTGAAGAAGAAGAAGAAGGAAGAAAACGCTATAACTCGAAGGAATTTTTTTCTCTTGCATGTTGTACTGGCAGTAGGTACCGCTAAGTTTGCTGTTTATCATTACAAGGTAGCAAAAATTAAAGGACACATTAGGTCTTCATCGTCACATCAATCATAGGGATAAACGAATTAATGGAACGAATAATCAGCAATTATTTATTGTTAAACAAGTGGATAAATTTATGCACGGTTGCTAAAACTGCATTTTATCTTGATTGAACTAGTGGAAATATCGAACGTTCAAAAATTCGATATATTTGAGTAAAAATTTTGTAAAAAAGGCCAAAATTATATGATAATACAGAGCTTCGCCGCCAAGGTCTGGTTAATTTTTCGCACTAATTTTTAATACAATGATTTTAGTGCGACTTTGTGTTTTCGCAGTAATAAAAAATAGCTCTTTTTTTTTAATACGTGGCAATCGTAAAATGCAAATAAGAAATTTCGTGCGACCCTTAAATATTGACATGTAAGGTTACTTTGTAGGAAAAATTATGCATGTACTAATAAGAATATTAATAAAATTTTCGTTTTCACTACAAATACCTACACAGATTATCCTAACTTCGGTTCTATTTTCTAGTTTCGAGCCGCAGTTTCGCGACCCTGCTTTGAAACATTAAAAAATACTTTTTTTGCTACTTCATTAGACAATATGACTCTAATGACATTTCATTATTTCAAGAAGTTTTACTAACTGGACTTTTTATTTATTTAAAAAACATTTAGCAATCATAGACTGCATCTTAGAAATTTCGTGCAACCTTGAAGTTTCTGTTTTAACGTGAGATTATTGTGTAGGCAAAATCATACATAATATGCTGTTGTGACAGTATTAGTGTACTTATCTTTTTTATAAAAATAATTAGGTTATTCTGTTATTACTTTGCTTATGTTGGTTTCATTTTACTTAATTAATTGTTAACATATTTTCTAAAAGAAGCATTAGTAACTGGTCATTTTTTTGTTTAAACACTCATCAATTATGCATTGCATCTTAGAAATTTTTTGTGACCTTTACATTTTTTATCGTGAGATCATTGCGTTAGCGAAATCGTAAAGATGCTTATGACACTATTAGTTAAATTACCTTTTTTTTAAAATTAAATAAATTATGTATATTCATGTTTCACTTCGTAGTTAGAAGCCACAGTTATGTGACCCTGCATTACCAAATTTTAAAATATTTAGTGTCACAATTAGTTAGACAACATGTGTATTAACACATTTTATCTAAGTGTAGTATTAGTAGAACGTCATTTTTTTAAATTAATGTTAAGCGATTGTGAACTGTAACTTGGACATTTCATGCAACCTATACATTTTAAAACGAAAGATCATTTTAGAGCTAACAGCAGCTTGCAGTTTAAGCTGCAGTTTTGCTATTGCTCTTTGAAACATTAAATAATATTCATTTTACTGATTTGAAAGACAATAGTTCTATTAACTTTTTTTTAAAGGAAGTATTAGTAATTTGTTATTTTTTCTATGAAAAACATTGGGCAATAATTAGATGTAACTTATAAGTTTTTTCCATCCCTTACATTCATGTTTTAATATAGAATAATTGTTTCAGAAAAATTATAAATAGGCTGATGACAGTATTAGTAAAATTTGTTTTCTACACAAATAGTGTGTCACTTAGCATTTAAAGGCCATAGTTTGGCGACCCTGCTTTTAACCATCAAACAATATTTTTGGCCCTTATTTACGTAACAATAATTCTAGTGCAACACTGTGCTGTAGCAGTATAAGTAACTTTCGATTTTTTTTCTAAAAAACGCTTGGCAATTATAAAGCGCATCTTTTCGTGCCATTATTTAACCGTCCCGGTGACGTAGTGGTGGAGTCAGCTTCGTCGATAAGTAAAGCTAAGTATTATTTGGCGTGGTAAATACTTAGATGTGTGATTATTTATGCCTTGCCATTTTGCCTCCAATGTTAATTTTTCTGACCGATTAACTGTTTGTCTTCTATCTTGACAATACGAGTGGGAGGAGTGCATCTGTTAGTCCTGATGTCAGTACACTTGAAAGTCTCCAACAGGCTTGTTCAATACGCAATTAAGAACTTCTCTTGGACAAATGGAGAAAAGCAACTGCACTGAAGTATCAGATGACAATGATGAAATAGAAAAAGACATAATAAATAGGACAAATTAACATCGTACGTAAAATCCAATGTATGATAAGGTCTGATACAAAAACTACATGCTTCTTTAATTCCCCTGTAAAAAATAAAATAATGAATCTTTAGCATTGCATCTAATAAGCATTTATACTGTCGAGGGGCGAGAGCGTTCACATTATGCAACCCGACTCACCTTGCGGCAGATAAAGAACAATAGTAACTCACCGTAGTGTGGCGGTCCCATAAAAACCAAGCAAAAATTCCAGCAGATGCCTGCTTTCTTCACAAAACCGTGCACCAAAATGGCGGACTTGAGTTGAAGGCTCCTCAAGCCGTCGCCGGTAACGTCCTAACACGGCTGGACAACAAAAGATTTGTTGTTTGTTATGCAAAGGTCAAGAGAATTTAATTATTGTACTACCGACCCTTGCATGTCAATTTCCAAACACAATATACTATCGCAATAACTAACGTACTTTTAGATACTTCTATCACACGAACTTTTGCCGTTAGAGGTGCGGACTAAACTGTCAGGGTGAACAGTGAAGCTGCATGCTCCGCGAGGCCTTGCGGTCGAGCCGCTGCCAGCGGTTTCCCCTTCCTTAAAATGACCTCCTTACTAACCTGGCTCTGAGGGTGTCCAAGGAGCTATCAAGGACAAATCGCAAGCTCCCATGGTCTCCCGTAAAAGTCGGGTTCGTGGAACATGGCCTCCCGGAGGGTTAAACCACTGTTAACAATTACTCTTTCCGACTATCAACAAGTTCGATTAATGTATCTGGCAACTCTAGCAACTATTATAGTTATTAATGTGCAAAAATTACTAATACTAACCCTATTATTAATATGGCAACGCAGTGAACGATTATTCAGTCAACACCTACATGAAATATTGGGCGATTTTCAACGCTCTTGTCGCAATAAATTTAATTGAATATACAAACAATGCTTAGTCTAAGTAAATTTTAGCAATATGTCATCCTAAGGTTAATATTTAATAACATGGAATATCTGTAAAATCTTGATGTAAAAGAGAAAGGAAGGGTGCAAGTGAGTGAATCACTTTTCCCTCTCTCGACGCATGTAGGAAAGCTAGCCAGAGGTGGGAAGTGCCAATTTTGAGTGGCTAAACTAGAGCAACTCCAGCCAATTAGATCTTCGGATATTGTCTTTTCCCCCAAAATTTTTAGCGGCAAGCTTTCCTGCGTTTTTTTCCAGCCAGCGCGTGGTCGAGGTCCGCTACTCCTTATAAAAAGAGCCTGGAGGCACAGAAATTATTACAGTTCAATTTGACCCTCAAACGGTCGACTGGATAGTTAGAGTCCGCCTCTGTTATCCCACGGTCCTCCACGAGTGCGGTTTGAAATCTTCGATTTCGGACACTTCGCGCTGGTTCGGCACGGGTACGTTCCATACCGAAAATAAAAGTAAGTCAAGTTTAAATACTAAAGTGACAAATCTATTTTCCCTCTCAGATTCAACGCGGACGTGTTTTTTAGAATACGGTGTCGGTAAAATACCACACTACGAGATTAACTAAAGGAATTATTTCTCACGTAAAGTCTAGGGCAATCACATTTACTCCGGATGGTACTGGTGGCTCCTAGACCGGTCGCGAACTTAAACCATTTTACCCCCTTTTGTAACCTCTAGAGTGTAACTACCTTTGCTGGTTACAGTACTGGTAACCTCTAGATCATGAACGGGATACTATTCGACACATTGCACCAGGTATCCTCGATAAATTCGAGGCGCACCGCGAACGAATGCATCGTATTATTGCTCAACAACCGCGTCGATTTAACCAAAACGGCCGTCCTCGCCCCCTTTCAAATACTCAGACAAGAAATATAACTACCTTTTGGCCCCGCGTCCCCCCTACGCGCCCAGTGCGAGTCCCGAGTTATTAAGCGAAAGCTTAGACTCGAATAATACGTTGCGCCGATGTAACATGTGCTTAATGATGAACTGAAAAAAATAAACCTCGCGTTACCGCTAAACATTGAAAGTATTGTAGCAAAGCCAAATATTCCAGCATGTCTCATTATTTGTAAGTTTTTTACGTCCTGTAAATTAGTCGTATAGGGCATTTTTCTATCCTATTCTTATCCTTTCTTAAGCACACTAGTGCCAGTAGTTTCTGACCTCTTGTAGTTACTCAGCTCCGTTGCGAATGTTTTGCGTATGTCATGATTATTTATTAAGAATTAAGTGTTTCTTTTTTTATAAATCACATCGCGCAAATATTAATCTTACTTTTATGCTTGTGTTAGTGCGCTTATTTCATACGAGAATTATAATCAAGGTGAACTATCCAAAGAAATGATAATTTGATCTCATCATCAAAGTGACAGTGTTATAACCATAAAAACTACTAGACATGAGATTTATTCTTCCAAGACGCGCTTATTTTTTGTAAGTTTTTTTTATATGGTATTTATATAATCTTTTCCAACATACGTAACTAACTATTTTTGTGACAAATAAAGTTGTGTACATACCCTTACGGGTTAGTACACTTTAATATAAAAAACAAAGATTTTTTTGGAGGTATGCGTATAACAACACCAAAACTGAAGGCTTTAAGTACTTTTAATCAAGGAAAAAAGAAAATTTTTTTTACTACTTGAAATTTTTAAAATATTGATTATAAATTCTTGAATCTCACAGTTTTCAAGTTATCAATCGTATGATAACATATTTCATAGCTGATATACTTACCTTCGGAAAAATTTAATTTGCAGTATCTTTTTTCCTTCAAAATTTGTGCTAAATTTGCATCTTTAAACATCCACATTTAATACCTACATTTTTTAGGTCTTACTGAAGGTAATCATAGCTTTAATGACAGCTATTGTTTATAACTGTCTTGACATCTATAAATTTTTGACTAAGTAAAATCAAATGGATTGATTAGTAAGCGATTTAAAGGTAAATTTTTTGATGGACTAATTTAGTGGTTGTTTCAGTGACATCCATCTCGCAAATACAAGCCCTCCCCTACCGTGTAGCCTCTATGAATTTTCATATGTGCTCGTTCACCACGCAATGCTCCTCGTCAAGAGTATGGGCGACCTCGAGCAAAATTGCCTATTTCACCCCCTACCACACCCTCCTGGAAATGGGAGGCCTCCCATTCCTTTTCTTATCCCCTTCCTCAGTGTCGAGTGCCCTAAGAAGTGGATCCTTCATTTCACATAACCGATTACTTCATTTTATCTTACAGTTCGTAACTTATTTTCAATGTGACTTTTTATTTATTGTGCATTCATTCATTTAATTTTATTTTACATTAAATAAATAAGTTATTTAATAAAATATATTTCTTACGTATGTTTTTTTCAGAAATTTGTAATATTTATTTATTTATTATTAAATTGATACTTTTAAAATAAGTAAATTATTGATCAAACGATTTTATCACATTTTTTCAGAATTTTCATAAATGAAAAAAAAACATTTTTGTACTGTATAAATACAATAATTAATTTTTATTACATTTTCTTCTTTCACACTTTTTCCTTTGTGATTAAGAACAAAATTCAGAGAGGTGAGAGGATCGCAAACATATGCTGCAACGCTGGAAATTATTTTTCTCATATCGATGTACTTACATACACGTTTTTACGCATACTTCACCTCTTCTTTGAGTTATTAAAAAAATCAATAAAAAATAATAGATCTATTTGAAAAAGAACAGGTCGATTATCTAATAGTAATCTTTCATGCAAATAAAAAATGGGAGCTTTGCATAGATCTTATAAATCCAANAAAAAATTATAGATCTATTTAAAAATAAAACGGGTTAAACTAATAGTAATCTTTCATACAAACAAAAAATGAGAGCTTTATATATATCTTATAAATCCAATTTAAAGTGATTTTTTCCATAAGGTTATACACGTTAAACTGTAAAATTTTTAAATAAAACATGTGAAAAAGGGTGCAGTTGAACGATTTGCTGTTTTATAAGGGTATCTCTTATTTTCTTAGGAAGTTGTTCTTAAATCATCGGAAGATTTGATGAAACTGCATAGTCTTATACTGGCCAGCCTAAATATTGTTCATGTTGTATTGTGCCATAAAATATTGTTTATAATTGTTCTGTTACTAGATATTACAGTATTTATTGAAACCACATCCAACTAACGTAGGTATACTCATTTCAACGATAATTGCACTACCTTTGAATATGATATGGTTTCACACGACGTATACTTATATTTACAAATATATTATTTATCATATAATTTTATAGAAGTATAACTTTTAACTCTTACCTGTCAGAGATTTGGTATGTTATCTAAGGTCTTATACCTATACCCACCACTGGCACTGGCTCCGGTAGTATGTCTTAGTAGCATTTCTAAAAAATGTAATTTTCAGTATAGTTATAATACTTTTTTTAACATCACTTTTCTCTGTGTAAGTAATAAATAAGCTACATATCTGAAAAGCCAAGAATATGGTATAATAGTTAATTTTGAATCTCACTTAAAGTCCAAAGACAAATTTAATATCATAGGATCAAATTCAACTTATTCATACAAATCGTAGCGAAAAATTTAACTTCTATAAAAGTTATAGCGAATTTTCAATATACGAAATAGTATGTTAAGAAACAAAAGTTTTGTACATTTTTTGGATTCTAAATTAATGTAGTGTTTTGAACAGTAAAAAGTTGCACTGGTTAAATTAAAATAATTTTTAACAACAAATAAAATAAAAATAACGTACTTGAAATGAATATATAATTTCTCTAAAATATAACTACCTTAACTAGTAATTGCTTTATAAATTAATCATGATATTGTAATACGTCTGAATAAAATAATTTTGCAAAAATAAAATGAAAAACTTGTAATTTTTAACATACTTTCTCGTCTAATAAAATGTAAACGAATTTTTAAAGAAATTCAATTTTTGCCATAATTTCTTTAAAAAAAATACACAAGTATAAATATTTCAGCATAGCTAATATGTCTTATTTACTTGAAGAGCTTCAGTACTCTTATTTTTCTCCTTCTAGTGCCCATGTATTTTCTCTATGATAATTTTTTCCCAATAAACTATTCCAATATCTTGTAAAAAGTACCAGTTCCATAAACTACCACATAAAAGTAAAATTATAAAAGAATAGAAATTAAACCGTCCCCATGAGATCCTATGCTTCCATGCAGGAAAATTTGGTGCCGAGCTCCGGTATGGATGGCGCTACCTGAGACATGTTCGAACACAATTAGTCATGTATATGTCACCACCCAAATAATCCCACTACTGACCTTTCCTACTGAAGACTAATTGCGCTTGGGCCAATAGTGAAAGGGCGTAAACTCATTACTGCACAGTGTGGGGATATTCGGGAGTGCAATGGGACTACCGTCCCTCAGTCCTCAGTTATTCTCTCCCGCAGTGTTCTAGTGTCTACTAGTGGTAACTGCTCGCATTGTGAACCGAAGGGTGCAACTAGTGAAATTGGAGTGTACGTCAAAGTGAAAAATGAAGAGGGCCATTTCTAACTGGTGCAGAAAGACTAGAGCGTCTTTCCGGTCCCTTCGGCGCGGATCAAATGATCACCAGCCGAGTAGTGAGGTAAGTTTTAATTAAAATTACATAAAACATATTTCCCTTGCGCGCATTATCATATCAGTTAAATGAGTAGATATATTTAAAGTGAATAATCGGGCATTAAAATATCATTGCTGCCTACTTTTGAACACTGGTTGAAGCGTAAATCTTTCCCATGTATATGTAGCATTGCTATTTTTCTCGAGCGTACAAACTATTCATTGGTTTTGGTGCATGTGCGATTGTCTCATTGAAAAAAAAAGATAAGATAAGCTCTTAGAGAGACATATCATTTCGAGTCGAAGAAATTGGGGCGATAAAATCAAATCTTTCCCTCGGGACAGAACGACAGGCGCCGCATGTACTTGAAGTAAAGAGAAGAAAACCGAGAAAGTCGAATTTTTCTGCTCGTGTGCGTGACGCAGCTTACATTTGTAATTTCGGTGATACCAGTTTTGAGGGCGCCGGGAAAGACCCTTTTACTTTCTCAGATATATGCAAACATGTATTCAGGTGGCAGCATTAAGTTAGATTTTCGGTTTGGAAATATTAAGAGTTTAATCGATGCTAATTTATTCATGCAGTACATTTATTATTATTCACATACATCATATGGACGGGCAAAAAAGATAATCTACTACATAGTCGACAAGATGTATTAACAATTTAAGATAAATTTTTGAAACATGCGCAGTTTAAAGAGTCCACATATTTGTCATCTTCACTGTGCAAATTACATTTTAATAGACTTTTAATTTGGTTGAGGATTATTAGGAATCACACTTCCCCAGAGCACTGGATCTTCATTTCTCTTTCTATAAGTTGTACCTCCTTAGAAAACTATTCTTTTGTTATTGTTCGCCATACAAAATTTTAGTCTCACGTTCGCGATTATCCCTACAAAAAGAGAAATCAAATTAATAATGTTTCTCCGACACAAGTACCGATTTGCAGATTTTGATCTTATAGAAAAAAAATTGTTCCCCTGTCTCATAATCTAAAAAAACAACAAACCAAAACCTCAACCGTTTTTACTTCCAGATTCAGAGGCTCTCCAAGTACGAAAAGTACATGGGAACCGACGCGCAAAATTTGGCGTCAGTCAATAGTAATGCAAAGTCGCACAAATCCCGGACATCGGGTCTCCCGCGAAAATCCGCCTCCTCTAGTCCCCGCGTCTTTGGTGTCAATCTAGCACAGCTTGACGAGAACGGCTTGCCCAAGCCGGTCCTCGTCATGCTGCAGCAGCTCCTCGCCAAGGGTCCCTCCACCCAAGGCATCTTCCGCAAATCCGCCAATTTGAGGGTGGTCCGGGAGCTCAAGGACCAGATTGAGTCCTCGGGAGACACCAGCTGCCTTGAAGACGCGTCCGTACTCGCAGTGGCTGCCCTACTCAAGGACTTCTTGAGATCCCTGCCCGACCCCCTCCTCACCTCTCACCTCTTCTCCCTGTGGATGGCCAGCCTCGAGTCTCCGGACCCACTCAAGACGATCAAAAGGTACGACCTGTGATGTTTTTACCTCAATGGAGCTACCTTATCATATATGATTATCCATTTATTTATCGTTCGTTTGGTTTGTAGCATTTTGGACCGTCTAAGGAGGGCAAACTACACTCTGCTATCGCACCTGATCCACGTGCTGCACCACATAGACCGGCGCTCGAAGCACAACCTCATGTGCGCGAGTAACCTCGGCGTGTGCTGTGGGCCAAGTCTGCTCTGGTCTGAGAGTCCCTCGGTCAACCAGAGCCAGGCGATTCTTGCCCTCGTGGAGATGCTCATCCAGCACTGCGAGGTCTTGTTCGGCGAAGGGGTCAACCTGCTCTTCGGCGCCAAGCCAAGCGACAGCGGAGCCAAAGACAGCACCGTTAGCCTACACTGTAAGCACCAAACTTTTTTTGAGACCCGCCAAAGACTTTACACTATAAAAACTGGTTTCAATTGTTTTTTCTCTCGTTTTATAGTAGCTGATGGAATTTTCCTGGACAATCTCCGTTTGACAGAACATCCACGCAAAGATTGCTTGTCCTTGTCCACGGATTCAGGGCAGGCGCTGTCGGACTGTGAGATCTTTGTCCCTGAATCGCCAGTGAATTCCGAGGTCTCGGCTGTCAAGCTTCAGGCCGTAAAAGAAAACGTCGAGAACCCCAAGGAAGAGGTCCTGTACCGGTGGAGGATTATAAAATTCACGGACATAATAGTAGACTACAATAAGTCGGCACAACAGGACGCCAGGCTGCACGACTTTGGCAAAAGAGACATCGGAAACGACAACAGTAGTAGTGGCAGTTGCATAATCGGTAACAATGAGGATAACGAGCACAAGCAAACGTAGCCGGAGACGCCGCCACCCCTGCCTCCACGACGCCGGCACTCGAAACCCGTCCACCTTAACTTCTAGGGTAGGCGTAAACTAGCCACTGCTGCCATCTTAACCTCCTTACATCGTACTACACCAATAACCTCGGGTGCCTATTGTGACTAGGCACACTTGAGATCCGTCGTTGACGAAGAAAGTTACATCCGGTTTTAGATGCGGCTACACCCAGGGATACGTATCAGAAGACAACGGGGCATAAATTTGGCATACCTTCCGCTCACGATGTCAAAGGGACAGAGAAACAGTCAATCAACCCACGAAGAGAACAGCAGAGGCGAAACGGCAAGACTTGAACGGTCACCCATCCAAGTACTAACATGTTGAATATAGTTACCAGCGAGTGCCTACAGTCGAACGAACAAACTCTCAGGCCAAGGGAGACATTTAATATANAAGTACGTTAGAATTGCAAAGACTGTGCTACCAGGGTATGTTATAATTTAAATTATAACATAATCTAGTTGTACAATGTAGCACAGTAATTTTTATAATACGGCGAGTATGTCTCAGCTTTCCTATAAAATATAGTAATTTTTATTATAGTTGTAACACTTTTTCTAACACCACTTTTCTCAGTGTAGTTACAATTTTTTAAACAAACTTTACGTTGTAGCTAATAACATTCGCATAAATTAAGCATAAATTACTGAATTTGCATAGCAATAGAACTACAAAAGGAATTATTACACTGGAAAACTTAACTTCCATTGTCGATTATTTTTAGAATTCAAGAAACCGAGCAAACTCTTTAATTAATGTCGATGATATATCATTTGTTTATGATGAAATCAGACGAATAAATTTTTGTTATAAATCTCTTCTATTGATGCAACTCAAAATTACGTATCAGCTCCTGGAATCATACCTTCATTATAGTTATGTACATAAAAAATATAATAAATGTAAAAATCAAATTATTTTTAAGATACTGTGCCATTGGATTTTAGTATTTCAATTAACTATCAATAGTTAGTTAGTTTTCATAATAGTAGACCCACTGAATCAATTATGTCCCCTGGAAACCTAACTTCAATTATCTATATATTTTAAAAGGACGTAAAATTCCTTTTACTTGTACATTTATACCTATATTATTCCACTCGCCAACGATAATACAAAAAAAATGGACTTTTAATCTGTACAAGTATAAGTTTAGTATAAGCACCTGCAAGTATACATTGATAAAATATGTATACTTAGGTTATTAAAAATTTTAAAATCTGACATTTTCCCTTAATACGTAAAACGTTATCAGCCTAGATGTCAGACAAAACCGTTGGCTTTTATTGCATTGATCTAGTTTTTCTGCAGAATTTAGGTGAATATTGAAGACTGCTGACAAATTAATCCACTGCTTTATGTTTTTTTTTTTTTTTTTTTTATTATTATTAACGTGAAAATAATGCATTTTAAAAATTTAGTTCATAATATTTTACCTCCGGTGCACAAGTTGGTATATTTTGTCAGTAGAGAATTATTAGAGAATTATATCATTTATTAAATGAGACACGTTGTGATATTTAATGTACCATTGTTTACTTGCAAATAGCGTACACAGTTAAAAAAGCGTGCTTTTCTTAACATTTTATAACTTAAAAATAAAATCATCTGCAAGCTTGAAAGTTCTATTAAATTTTGCTATCACTGACATAAATAAGCATATTAATTTACTAGAAAATCGCTTTTTAACTTTTAGAAATATAACATTCCGTTATAATTTTCTTAAAAAAATTACAACCGATTATAAGTTATATAACTCTTTTATTTTTTAAAACAGAGCTTCCGTTTCTGTACAGCTTAAAAGTTGCTATTTTCCTAAAAATAAAAAAAAAGTATTGTCATAGCATACTGCGGAGTCGCGATAATTTTTTTTTTTTTCCAAAAAATTCGTGTGCCCCTGTTAATACACTGACTGAGCTGTAATTTACATATGTTGCAGCTAAGATCTTAAAGTTTTGATCAACAATTATTCAGCGTATTTTACTGGCCCTTAAATATCGTTAAAATCCACTTAATGTAAAGCATTCTAGGCGCTGAGGCTAATGATAGCACTGGAGTGGGGAGAGCGGTGGATTAGTAGTTAGCTCGACGAGAAGAAACGATTCATCATGATTATTTCGATAAAAAAAAAAATTTACCGTTGAAATACGAAGTTAAAGATATTGTTGATTTTTTGGCTGCTTTTAAAAATCATATTTATTATGAACGTTAATACCAGACTTTATTTTTATTTTATTTTTATACAAAAAATGTTGTTAATCAAAAAATAAAGTCTACAATAGCATACATTATTATGTATTTTGATTGTTTCGTATACAATTTTAACATCAGGTTCTGATTCTCCATTTAAATTTTCCAGTGCAAGGATCATCAAATCATCTATAATTTCTGCTCGTTCAGCGTCATGTTTGATCTCATCTTTGCGCAAGGTTGATCTCATTGCGCAAAATTTTTCTTGCAGTTTAAACAGTCGACTTCACAGCAGTATAAACAAAATTGTGTACATCTAAAGACCTGCTAGAAACAATCACAACTTATTTTACACCTATTGGTTCACGAACAGCGTATTTGTTTTAATATATTCTTAGGTACAAGCTTACACTCGCAAAAGATCAAGTCCATACCAAGCTTTTATTGCTTCCAAACCCAAGACAAAAAATTTAATTGGTTTCCGAATCACAGCTGTATCTGATTATACACTCCTATAATCGTGTTGGACTGCTATAGATTCTAATGGAGGTATATAGTTGTTCTACGCTAAAATCAGCTTTAGATGTTTTAAACGAACTGTAACAAAACCTATTTACACTCATATTAAATTTTTTAGTGCCATACATAATCATGATAATTTTATCGCTTGCACTCCATAATTTCTTCATACTATCCAAACCATGTGAAATTTTCAAATAAGTCTGGTATTAACGTTCATAATAAATATGATTATAAAAGCAGCCAAAATATTGACAATATCTTTGATTCCTTATTTCAACGGTAAATTTTTTTTTATCAAAATTATAATAGTTCATTTTATCTTGTCGATAGCTACTTGTTCAACGCTCCCTCCACTTCAGCGCTGTTGTCAGTTGCAGCGCATTGAGCTGAAATGCTTTTTATTAAGTATATTTTAACGGTAATAGACGACAAGCTATTGGTGCCGAATAACTTTTGGCCGAAACTTACAGATCTTAGCTGCAACATGTGTAAATTACAGCTTAATCAGTTCATTAACAAGCATACACAGTAGCGTATGAAATATCATAACGCATTTTATTTAATAAATGATTATATTATTCACAAATATTCTACTAAAAAAATGTACTAATTTAGGCACTAGAGAGGTGATATTACAAAAAAATTGAAAAAAAACCTATTTTTTCACGTTTTTGTAGAAAATAATTCGGATCAAGGTGAAAAAAAAACATTTTACCTATTTTCTATTGTCTGACGTTTAGGCTACACATTTCTTGAATACACATGACTATTATTTGAGACTTGCTTATCGAACATATGTAAATGACAATTGTTCTAAATATTGTGTATTCTTGGTGTGCAATTTTTTACTAAATTCTTATACTAAACGTTTACCTTTATTACACAATCCATCCGATCTCTACTTACTCATTTACTTCGTCTCTGCGTTTAACGTCCTTAAGATTGTCATATTTTAAAAAATGGATGATTTTTAAAATTTTTTTATGTAATTATTGCGAGTAAGTATTGCACGTAAGATTTCGTCGTTCACAATATTATCATATTACTGTTAGTATACTTTAAAAATTCTGTGTTTAACATTTTCTGTTATATTACATATTCTTTAGTTCTGATTACAGTTTCTTATATTTAATTAATATTTGTAACAAAGTACAAGGATGATGATAATAATCTATTTGTTTCAATTGAAATCAAACTATTAATACCAAAATTATATGAATTATTTCGTTTTCCGGTATTCTAAATATGTACAACAGAGTGAAGATAATGTAATATAAAGTTTAGTATTACTTATCACGTACAAAAAATGAACGTTTAATTCAGATTTCTCCAAACTTGCTAAGCAGGCTACAATTTTTAACGCAAATATGTGCACGTAATTCCTATTACGATAACCATGAAGATAGTTTTAATTTTTTCGTGGATACAATCTTAAAAAATGTTGTCAAATTATAATAAAATACTTGATTAT
>NW_019379920.1:3243-14877 GCF_000648655.2 Copidosoma floridanum
TGGTCATCTAACCAAGTTACAGATAGATGGTCATGTTTAACAGCAGCACAGATAAGAGTAATATTTTCACCATTGTATGCTTCTTCTGGACCTATAATTCCGCAAGGCGCATCGTCGACTCCATCTGGAAAAAGAGATGTAAAAGAATAATCTGAAAAATTTTCTTTAAAATAAAAATAGACTCCAGAACGTTGAAAAACTCTGCGAACCGGTAACTTGAATATTGTATTCCTCCGAGTCGCAATCGTAGGCATGGCAAGCCTTGCAAATAATTTTTCCAAACGACTCCATGCTTACTTTTAACTCCGAATACGTCCCATTCATACTCTGTTTACCCTTGAAATATGAGATTAGTTTTAAATTGACATTAATTTTTTTTTTCAATTTTTTCATGCACTCATACATATATTTGTACGTATAAGGCCTATTTCAAGGACCCTCAGAATTTTTGGTATCAATGATATCTCCGGAACTGCCTTATAATATATTGCAAACATTTAAAGTTGTATAGTACATTTTAAAAAAGTTGTGATCAATTAAAAAAAAAAATATTTTCAAGGACTTAAGATACTAATTTTTCAAGGACTACATATTTCCAAGGACATGAATATTTAACGGAACTACATTATCCAGGACTTACATTGTACATCTTTGGGGACTTTTTATTTTCCAGGACATGAATATTTTTATTTCAAGGACTCCTTATTTTCAAGGACTTAAATATTCGTATTTCCAGGACTACTTATTTACGGGGATAAGCATCTTTCAGGATAGTATTTCATTTATGTTATAAATAGTTTATTGGTACAAGATTTTGTTGCAATACTCTAAATTTTTCAGGACATAATATTTATACGAAAACTTATGAGAAACAAAATCCACGTCAAAACATGAAAACATACTTTCTTGTCCCTCTTATTCAGAAGAAATAAGTTTTTTGATCATACGATTAAGTTACTGTACTTAAATCGATTTACTTAAATGTGCATGCTTTTCCGTATCCGAAAGTGAGATAAAGTAAAAGCTATTTAATGCTCGTTTTACTGCAGGAACTAAAAATGAAGATAAAATTACTTTAATAACATAAGTGCTTTTCTTTACAATAATCGTAAAAAGTTTGTAGAAGCTTTTACTTTACACTACCTTATACACTTACTTAATGTTGTATGTAACCACACAGAAATAGTTGCTTTACTTCAAGTACTAAATCTCAAGAAATCTACAGTATTGAGTTAGAAAAAAGCTTACATAGAAAGTATTTGAAAATCCATACATATTGAATGTCTTAGATTCAAGCTCTTTACAGCAATAGATTTACATGTAATGTTGTAAAACAAAAGAAATCAGTTGAAACTATTTTTTTTTATTTTTTTATATTTAAGTTTTTTTTTAATTTCTTATGAAAAGGAGTTTTAAATGCTCGCTTATGCGCATTTTCGTCATTTAAAAGCACAAATCATATATTTTCTTTTAAGCGTGAAAGAGCTTATTGTAATGAACGTGGAACAATAGGTTAAAAAAAATGCAGTGTTATTTAGCATTAGTGTGATATTAACAAAATTACTTCTTTTTAATAATAAGACCTAACCCAAAAGAAATTGTATGAAAAAGTGGTACAACGCTTTGGTTCTTTTAAGTTATAAAATAAATAGTCCCATGATTACAGCTAGCAGTATGACAAATACAAATAATTTATCCTTTTCAACGCTAGAAAAATAGATANACGTTTCTTTTCATGCTGACAGCCGGCAAAAACATATTAATATACAATTCGAGCCCATAACAATAAAATGTCAGATCAAGATCATAGAATATCAAATACAATAACGCTAAAATTAGGAAAAATACTGGTTCAGTAAGGCATGAAGAAAAATAATATGAAAATTTTTTGGAAAACAACATTGATCTACTTGTGCAAAGGATAAATTAGTGCAATACATAATTAGAGTCGTCTTAAGACTCACTACTTGTCTCATCCAAAACTTAAAAAAAAACCGAGAGATTCTACATCAACATTCTCAAATTCTTATAAAAACATTTAATCACATTTATTTATTTAACTTTAAAATAAGATATCAAAAAACTACTACTCTTTGTATTTGTAAGGCTCCGGAGAATATAACATGGTGGATAACCGAGAAAGATAGAAAACCGCATCTCAACCACTTAAAATATTATATGTTATAGCACTTTCTTAAGTTTTGTATTTATTAAGCAATAGTTTAAAGGTTTTATACGATAAGGATTTCTAATTATATTTCTTAGTACATATGGTCATTTTCAAGACACAAAAAATCTTGACAAATAACAAGCATACAATTCAATTGCGTCCTTTGATGTTTGTTAGGTTTGTAACGGAGATTTATATTATTACTTGTTTCAAACTTCTAGCCAACTGTAAAAAAAAATTCTTCATCAGTTAATGGTAGTACATAAGGTCGCCAAATAACGGTGATTTACTAAGAGTGATATAAGAGTGATACGCTAACCACACAAACGTTACTTGTTTTATAACATTTAGTATAATAGAGGAATAGAGTAAGAGATGCTGTAAAAAATAAATACTTAATTCTATGATACTTTCAGTAAGAGTAAAGTACAGTTTTTATTCAGTAAAAATGAATGATTTTAAACAGTAATGCCATGATAAGGTACATCAGAGTGAAATGCGTTGTTCTTTCAAGCATAAATGTCAGACTAAAATAAATATGAAATAACGTATGAAGTCTCTTTATTACTCAAGTTTTTATTCTATACTGTCAAAAAAGCTTGCATCCAAATCACATTTATTATGAAATTTAACATGTGTGAGTTCACTAAGTAAAAGAAATACGAAAATAAAATAAATGCCGAATTTATTTCATCAAAGGTGTGCTTAAATATGTTTTTGTAAT
This sequence comes from Copidosoma floridanum, assembly GCF_000648655.2. The sequence continues at coordinate 6,138 of NW_019379920.1, forward strand.
TGACAGAATCAAATTTCTTACTTTTTTAAAGGCACAAAGGAACACTTGTTGTATTACAACATTAACAATAGGTCGCAAAAATGAAGTGTTACTATCCAGGAGAATGATTTAATGTAAAAATAATAATACTTTTTACGTGCCTGATTCTCAGAAAGTAAACATTCTTGTCCACTGTGCAGATGGTAATATTGACTTTCCGAACACTAGGACACGTAAAATTCTATACGCACCACGTTTGAAGGTTAAAAAAATGCCATGGATTTCACGTTATTCACGTTTATTCACGTAAAATCTGTGACATTTTTAACCTTGCTCTCTAGGTGCGTTAGTACACTATTGTGAGCGATAAGACATAATGCAATATTAAATTCTGTCTAAATATCTTTAAGGACTTGATGCAAAATGTTAAAAAACTTGTCGTCTCAAGCTGACAGCCAGTAGTAAGGAATATACAAAAAAATAGCTTATTTTGCGATAAATTAGTGTATTACAAAAAAACGATTTTTAACACGTCCATGATTTAGTAATATACCGATTCCACTTTCTATCCGTTGTAAAAGGGGTTAAAAAAGATTTGATTTTTAAATACATAAACACTTTAATTAAAAAATTGGAATTAAAGCTAATTGCCTCTTACTTTGCATATTTGCATCATGTATACAAAAAGGTTCTAAAATTTGTCTTTAAACAGGAGGTCACAAAAATGCAATTTGAAAAAAAAAAACGCTTCAAGAAATGTACTTTACTTTATTTAAATATGGTGTAAACATGTATATACATTTAACAGAGAGTTGTGATGTAATGAAGGTGAAACTCGCAGACAAATTCCAGCAGCGATATCATCAAATAACAAATTGAACTTGGGGTACCCTCAAAGCTAGGACCAGGTACCTTTTTAATTTAGTAAGATAAAAAAGTACCTATCTTAGTTAAAAGGGTACCCAAAGTGAAACTTATTATTTGACTATACCACTGCTGGAATTCGTCTGCTAGTTTCAGCTTCATCAATTAGTATGATGAAAAAAAGAATACATTTTGGTTGTTAGACTACATAAAGTATTACATGATAAACAATTCTTCAGAAAATTAGTCAAATAGTGAAAAGATCTTATGCTAACCACGTGTAACCATCAACGCTAAAGCAATTTTTGTGATCTTGCTTTTCTAAGGCAATAATTTTAAATTTCAATTCATTAAAACTTTATTATTTATTTATTTGGAACATATAGTTATCTACTCCGGACAAGATGTTATACGACAGGAGATTTTAAATACTAATGTACGGTGTCGACTAATGGTGGTAATTGGAAAATCCATTACTACTTTTTGTAAAGAATGCCGTTCTTTCATAACTTTTTTTTGAATTTCACCTAACAGCACTTTATGAGAAGCATATTTTTCATTACGTCATAAATGTAATAAAAACAGTTAATGCTTTTTACTAGTAAGACTTCTTAGATAAAAGATATTATTTTGATTAAAAATAGTCGAATATCCTAAATAGGAACTAACGAATATGACATAGTTTTCGCTGTTCCTAATGTAATTGTTGTTACTAAATTATTACTGTGAAACCTTAAACAACCTTAATAACGATGTACTCGATTAAAATTAATGGGGGATGTATGGTGTCCAGCTCAGTTCAGAGGGAGCCAGTGCCCGCTGATCGAGAACGTTTAAATAAAAATAATACTAGTTTAAGAAATAAAGTGAAATAAAACTAGGATTTATGGACAACAACATGGATTTACTTTTGCAAAAAATTAAATAGTGCAATATGAAATGATAGTCGTTTTTGAAATCACTACTAGCATTATCGAGGACTCCAAAAAAATGGACAATAGATTAAGATCAACATCCTTAAATTCTAATATTAACATGAAAATACATAGAGAAACGATATAATATCTCTTACGCAATTAGTAGTGCAGGTTGAATTACAATGTTGTGCAAAGTACACAAATGCATAAATAAGTTACTTTTGTTGGCTTCGCATCCCTTGTTTCAGAATATAGAACACAACAAGTTGAATTCTAGCTCTTAAAATTTGTTGGCATAACATTAATATTTATATTCGAACTACTGACTTTTTTCTACCTTTTTTAATTTTTGGCAAACTGCAAACTAAGCGGTTGTTATTAGTACTGTAATAATTCCCAAGGTCACCAGAACAAGGAGTATGATCAAGAACATTTATCTTGGAATTTATTTAACAACTGTGCAAAGATACTATCTCTTTTATTAACAGTGTCAAATTTTTTAATCAATATACATTTTTTCATATCATAATAACTTAGCTGTAGACTGAAATATGGTTTTTCATAAAAGCATAGATTCACAATTAAACCTTCTTTCAATTTATACCATATGGGCATGTAAAAATAAAAAAAAGCAGGTAGATACATTAAAACTCCTCTTCGTATAATAGGTAACGAAACGGCAATCACTTTTATTTAATAACGTAAAAGAATGACACTTTTTGTGTAACTTAGATTTTTTATACAACCAAGTATATTTACACCATGGTGTACACTGAAAAAAGTGTTTCATTTAAAATGACCACTTGTTTCTACCTAAACCTTTAAAAAAGAAATATAATACTTAACACAACATGTTATCAATTGTGTTGTTTAAATAACACCTAAAAGCAAAGTTCTTTTTATTGCAGTTTTTCGATAAAGGCAAATTATGTATTAGTGTTAAGTATACGATTGCTTACAACACAAACTCTCAGGAGATTGGCTTAACTAATTGTAAGACCTAAGTCCTTTACCATTTAGTTTTAAACAATGATGAGTGCAAAAAAGTGCACTGGCATTTCTACTATTATTTTTATTATGTTGTGGCCGATTCTGAAAAAAGGAATTGTTTAACTCTTAGAAGAATACGTAAGGTCACGAAAGTGCAGTTTGTTACCGACAGCGTTCGACTAGATGTTATTTTCAAGAAAACTTCGTAACATGATTTACCTTATAAACAAAGTCAAATTATGTAATAAGTCTAAAGGGGATTAGAAAAATCCTTGTAATCTCACTTACATTGCAGGTCGCGGAAGTGCAGTGTTATTACCAAGATGTATGGCGTAGCAAATGACTATAATATTTAATATTAATGTTAAGATAAAGTGCAACTTTAAAGAATTTGAATAATATTAAAGGTCCCGATGCAGAATGTTTTAAAAACGTTTCTTTTCATGCTGACAGCCGGCAAAAACATATAATTATACAATTCGAGCCCATAACAATAAAATGTCAGATCAAGATCATAGAATATCAAATACAATAACGCTAAAATTAGGAAAAATACTGGTTCAGTAAGGCATGAAGAAAAATAATATGAAAATTTTTTGGAAAACAACACTGATCTACTTGTGCAAAGGATAAATTAGTGCAATACATAATTAAAGTCGTTTTAAGACTCACTACTTGTCTTATCCAAAACTTTAAAAAAAAACGAGAGATTCTACATCAACATTCTCAAATTCTTATAAAAACATTTAATCACATAGAGAAACATACGTACAGTCACGAAAGTGCGGCTTGTATTAAGAAGTGTTTAACTTATAAAAATATTCAATAAACCGCTTTGTAACATGATTTTCTTCATTAACAGATTCAAATTATAAAAAATGTTCCAGGAGGTCTAGGCTAATCTTTATAATTTAACTAATATCATAGGTCGCGAAAGTGCGATGTTATCAAATAGGTGTATAGCTCAGTAAACGACTATAATGTTTTATATTAATAAAAAGGTGAAATGCATTTTAAGAGTATTTGAAAAATTGTTTAAGGTTCCAATGCAAAATGTTAAAGGATATTTTTTTCTGTGCTGACATCGAGCAAAAATATTTCAATACAGAGATACAGTCTATAACAATAAAATACAAGGTTGAGTGAATAAAATATAATATATTAAATGGCTTCATAAATAAAAAAATAGTTTAACAGATACAGGACAATCGAATTAGAATTAACTAGACAATATCATGGATTTACTTGTGCGAAAAAAAGTTGGTGCTTTATAAAATTAAAGTTGATTTGCTCTCACTCCTAGCATTATCCAGGACTTAAAAAAAATAAATAAGAGATTCTAGATCAGCATTCTTAAATTCTTATACAAACATTTAATTACACAGAAAAATGACAGAAAATTTCTGAAGCGGTCAGTAGTGCAAATTAAATTAAATGGTTGGGCCCCAGTACGCAACTGTCTAGATAACTAACTTTTGCAGGCTTCGCGTCCCTTTTTTCAGCATATTGAACACTAAGAGTTTATAGCTAACCACCAAAGTATGCTGGCATGATAATATTATTGTATTCTAACTTCTAACATCTTTTTACCTTTTTTAGTTCTTAGACAAAGACAAACTAAGCTTCTTTTATTATGACTAGAATACTTCTTAACGTTGTCAGAACTTAAAGTATGATCAGGATCTTTTAATTTATTTGTCAATAGTGAACTGTCATACAATTTCTTATATAAACAGTGTCAAACTTCGTAGTAAGTTACATACGCAATAAACACCTTTTTGTATCAAATTTCTATCAACAAGGGGCAATGTGTCGCCTACTTAGCTAGAGGTATTAAGAACTATGATATAAATATTTCTTTCGTCAACGGTAAGTCCAAATAAACTTTTTCTTATCATTATGATTTAGTAGTTGGCTATAAAGTGGTTTGTGATAAGAGCATAGATAAATGATAAGAAATTTCTTTATTTTTAAGTCAATAAGCATGTTCGAATAAAAAAACAGTTGAAAACATAAGAACTTTTTTTTTAAATAATAGGTAACAAACCGTCGATCACCTCTATTTATCTAAGTACAAAAATTATGCTTTTTGTGCCACTCAGATTTTCTTGACAAACGAGTAGGTACATACAATCCGAAAGTAGTGTTGAATTCAGAATTACTGCTTGTTTCTTTCAAAACTTTTTAAAAAGTTATATAATACCTAACACAACCTGTTATTTATTTTGTTAAAAAATAATACTTCAAAAAATTCATATCTTATTGCGATCAGTTTATAAGGGCAAATTATGTTGGAGTGTTAAGTACACGCTTGATTACAACACAGCCTCTCATGCGTTTGGCTAACTTTTATGTGTGCAGAAAAGTACACTGGAATTTTAATTATTATCGTTGTTGAATTGAGGTGAATTCTATGAAAAGCAATTGTTTAACTCTAAATAAAATACATAAGGTCACAAAAGTGCAATAGCTTACTTAACACGTTTGACGAGAAGTCATTTTATAGAATGCTTCGCCAAATGGTTTTATTCATTAGCCTAGTTAAATTTTGTAATATGTTCCAGGAAGACTAGACTAATTTTTTTAATTTTTTTTGTTTTACAGGTCGCGAAAGTGCGGTGCTATCAGGTAGTTGTAAAGCTTAGTAAACACCTTTAATATTTTATATTGATAATGAGGTAAAATGCAATTGATGAGTGTATTAAATAATGTTTAAGGTCCTGATGCAAAATGTTTCAAAACATTTGTTTTTATGCTGACATCTAGCTAACATCTATTAATATAGAGATAAAGTTTATACCAATAGAGTACTAGATTGAGCCAATCAAATATATACGCGAGTATACGCTTTATTACAACAGAAAATCTCAGCTTGGCTTAACTTATTGCAAAATCTAGGACCCGTACAGTTTAATTTTAATCTTTCATAAGTACAGAAATGAATCCTGGCATTGATATTATTATTGTTGTTGAATTGTGGCCGTTACTTAAAGAAGGAATTGTTTAACGTTAAATCAAATACGTAAGGTTGCAGAAGTTCGGTTTGTTCGTAAAAGTATTTGACTTAAAAATGTTTAATAAACAGCTTTGTAACATAATTTCCTCAATTAACAGAGCCAAATTATGAAAAATGTTCCAGGAGTACTAGGCTAATCATTATAATATAATTAATATCATAGGTCGCGAAAAAGCGGCGTTATTAAATAGATGTAGAAGATTATGATATTTCGAATTAAAAATAAGGTGGAATGCCACTTAAGAATGTAATAAAAATTGTTTGACGTTTCGATGCAGAATGATAAAAAATATTTTCATATATTCTGACACTAAGCACAAATATATCAATATAAAGATAAAGTCTATAAATAAAATACTAGATTCAGTTAATGAAATACAAAATATAAGGAAGTTTAATAAAAAAAGACTAGTTTAACAGATGAAGTGATATCTAATCAGGATTTTATATAGAACATGATAAATTTAGTTGCACAAAAAATGTATTGCAGCGTTATGAAACAAAAGTCGGATTGGACTTACTACTAGCATTAACCAGGACTTTAGAAAAATGATCAAGAAATTTTAGATCAGCATTCTCAACTTTTCATAAAAACTTTTAATTACATAAGGAAATGACCGAAAGTTTTTGAACGCGATTAGAACTGCAAGATAAATGATATGGTTGAGCCAAGTACGCAAATGCTAGATAAGTAACTTTGGTAGGCTTTGCGTCTCTTTTTTTAGAATATAGAACACAATAAGTTCAGTTCTAACAACTAAAGTCTGTTAAAATAATAATAATTATGTATTCTAACAACTTACTATACTCTACTTTTTTTTATTTATAGAAAACTACAAACTAAGCCATCTTTATTAGTTTCAGAATAATTATCAAGGTAGCCAGAATAACAAGTATGATAATCAAGAACACTTCTTTTAGAATTGACCTGTCAACTGTGTGCTAACATTGTATTTTTAATATCAACAGTGTCAAACTTTGTAGTTAGTTTATAACGCTGTAGAATACTATTCGTAGTACAACTGTATTACTGGAGTTTAAATGTGCACTCTGATAAGCTAGACGTATTGTTAACTGAGCCATAAATTTTGTTTTGCGAAACACATATTAAGAAAATTACTTAGTGTATTTTAGAAGGATTAAAATCTTGATACAAAAAAAAACATCTTAATGAGTCATGCTAACAGCCAGAAGTAGAAAGAAACGAAAAAAAAATTTTTTCATATGATTATAACTTAGTAGATGGCTGTCATACAATTTTTGATTAAAGATTATAATGATCATAAAATAAATTTTTCGGTTTACAGTACATGATCATGATCAAAGAGAAAAAACAGTTTATCACCTTAAAGCATACCTATAAAAAAAAGGTTAGAATTTAATCAATAACCTATACGTAACTACGTAAATAAAAATACTGATTTTTGTGCAAAATAGATTTACTATACAATCAGGTAGATTAGTATGATCTAAAAATAGTATCAGATTCAAATTTAACAATTTTATGTTCCACGCCCATCAAGAAAGTGGCATAAGACTTAAAACAATCTCTTATTAATTTTCTTTTAACTTAATAATTAAAAATAACATACTTTCTAGTTGCAAGTTAATGAGTGCAAATGATGTGAAAATGTTAGGTGAACGCTTTGCTACAACGGAAAATCTCAGCTTGAATCGACTTAATATGTAACCTAAGACCTATACAGTTTAATTTACATTTTTCATTAGTTCAAAAAAGTGTACTGGCGTTTATAGTGTTATTCTTATAAATACATGGACGATACTTTAAAAAGCAATCGTTAAACGTTAAAAAAAATACGTAAGATCGCAGAAGTGCCATTTGATTTGAAAAGCAATTGACTTAAAAATATTCGATATAAATTGCTTTGTAACACAATTATCTCCATTAACAGATGCAAATTATAAAAAATGTTCCAGGAGGACTAGGCTAATCTTTATAACATAACTAATATCATAGGTCGTGAAAGTGCGGTGATATCAAATAGGTGTATAGCACGGTAAACAACTATGGAATTTCATATTAATACTAAGGTGGATTAAAATTAAGGAGTATTTTTTTGTTTCACGCCCGTCAAGAAAGTGACTTAAGACGTAACAAAATCTGTTATTTATTTTCTTTTAATTTAATAATTGTAAATGACATATTTTTTAATTGCAATAAGTTGTTTAGTGCAAATTATGTAAAGTGATAAGCGCACGCTTTTCTATAACAGACAATCTCAGCTTGGCTTGATTTATTATAAAACTTAAGACCCATACAGTTTAATTAACATTTTTTATTAGTGCAAAAAAGTATACTGGCATTTATGGTGCTATTTTTGTAGAATTATGGCCGTTATTAAAAAAAGCAGTTGTATAGCGATAAAAAAAAAGTTAAGTCGCAAAAGTTCCGTTTGTTTTAATAAGTGCTTGATTTATCAATATTTGATAACTTGCTTTGGAACATAATTTTCTCCATTAACAGATTTGAATTATAAAAAATGTTTCAGGAGGACTAGGCTAATCTTCATAATATAACGAATATCATAGGTCGCGAAAGTGCGGTGTTATTGAATAGGTGTATAGCTCAGTAAACGACCATTATATTTTATATCACAAATAAGATGAAATGTAGTTTAAAAGTGTTTAAAAAAATTTTTAATGTTTCAATGCAAAATGTTTAAAAATTTTTTTTTCTGTGCTAACATCAAGCAAAATCACATCACTATAGAGATTCAGTCTATAACAATAAATTACAAGTTTGAGTGAATAAAATATAATGTATCAAAAGGCTTATTTAATAAAAAAATAATTAAACAGCTACAGGAAAATTAAATGAGGATTAACTCGACAATATCAATGATTTACTTGTGCAAAAAAAAAATTTGTGCTTTATGAAATTAAAGTCTATTTGGGTTCACTCCTTGCATTTTCCAGGACTTAAAAAAAATGAACAAGAGATTCTAGATCAGCA
>NW_019379920.1:17803-74522 GCF_000648655.2 Copidosoma floridanum
TCAAGAAAGACACATATTGCTTAACAGAATCTGTTATTAATTTTCTTTTAATTTAATAATTAAGAATGACAAATTCTCTAATTGCAATAAGTTGTTTAGTGCAAATTATGTAAAGTGATAAGCGCACGCTTTTCTATAACAGAGAATCTTAGCTTTGCTCGAGGTATTATAAAACCTAAGACCGATACAGTTTAATTAACATTTTCCATTAGTTCAAAAAAGTATACTGGCATTTATGGTGCTATTTTTGTAAAATTATGGCCGTTATTAAAAAAAGCAGTTGTATAACGATAAAAAAAGGTTAGGTCGCAAAAGTTTCTTTTGTTTTAAAAATTGCTTGATTTAACAATATTCGATAACTTGCTGTGGAACATTATCTTCTTCATTAACAGATTTGAAGTAGAGAAAATGTTTTAGGATGACTAGGCTATTCTTCATAATATAACAAATATCATAGGTCGCGAAAGTGCGGTGTTTTTAAGTAGGTGTATAGCTCAGGAAACGACCATTTTATTTTATATCACAAATAAGGTGAAATGCAGTTTAAAAGTGTTTAAAAAACTTCTTAATGTTCCAATGCAAAAAGTTTGAGTGTATAAAATTTAATGTATTAAAAGGTTTAGTTAATAAAAAAATAATTTAACTTGTAAAGTGCAAATTATGTGAAAGTGTCAGGCAAACGCTTTTCTACAGTAGAAAATCTTAGCTTGGCTCAACTTTAAATAAAACCTAAGACCTATACAATTTTATTTACATTTTTTATTAGTGCAGAAAGTGAACTGGCATTTATGGTGTTATTGATGTTTAATAAGGGCTGATACTTTACGAAGCAATTGCTAAACGTTAAAAAAAAAAAAAAAGGTCGCGAAAGTGCTGATTGTTTTTAAAAGTGTTTAAATGAAAAATATTTAATCATCCACTCCGTATTAGGATTTTTTCTATTAAAGAATTTGATGTCTAAAAAGAGTTTCAGTAGGACTAGGCTAATTTTTGTTGAATAACTATAATCATAGGTCGCGAAAGTACGGTGTTATCCAAAAGGTGTATAGCTTATGAAACGACTATAATATTTTATATTAATAATAAGGTGAAATGCAATGTAAGAGTTTTTTTTTGTTTTACGCCCTTCTAACGTTACGAAAAAAAATAAGTCGCGAAAGTGTGATGTTATTAAATAGGTGTATAGCTTAGGAAACGACTATAATATGTTATTTTTATTGTATGGTGAAAGCAATCGAAGAGTGNATAACTAATATAATAAGTCGCGAAAGTGTGATGTTATTAAATAGGTGTATAGCTTAGGAAACGACTATAATATGTTATTTTTATTGTATGGTGAAAGCAATCGAAGAGTGTTTTTTTGATTCACACCCGTCAAGAAAGAGACATATTGCTTAACAAAATCTGTTATTGATTTTCTTTTAATTTAATAATTAAGAATGACAAATTCTCTAATTGCAATAAGTTGTTTAGTGCAAATTATGTAAAGTGATAAGCGCACGCTTTTCTATAACAGAGAATCTTAGCTTTGCTCGAGGTATTATAAAACCTAAGACCGATACAGTTTAATTAACATTTTCCATTAGTTCAAAAAAGTATACTGGCATTTATGGTGCTATTTTTGTAAAATTATGGCCGTTATTAAAAAAAGCAGTTGTATAACGATAAAAAAAGGTTAGGTCGCAAAAGTTTCTTTTGTTTTAAAAATTGCTTGATTTAACAATATTCGATAACTTGCTGTGGAACATTATCTTCTTCATTAACAGATTTGAAGTAGAGAAAATGTTTTAGGATGACTAGGCTATTCTTCATAATATAACAAATATCATAGGTCGCGAAAGTGCGGTGTTTTTAAGTAGGTGTATAGCTCAGGAAACGACCATTTTATTTTATATCACAAATAAGGTGAAATGCAGTTTAAAAGTGTTTAAAAAACTTCTTAATGTTCCAATGCAAAAAGTTTGAGTGTATAAAATTTAATGTATTAAAAGGTTTAGTTAATAAAAAAATAATTTAACAGTTACAGGAATATTAAATGAGGATTAACTAGACAATATCATGGGTTTACTTGTGCAAAATGAAATTTTGTGCTTTATGAATTTAAAGTCGATTTGGGTTCACTTCTTGCATTATTCAGGACTTAAAAAAGTGAACAAGAGATTCTAGATCAGCATTTTAAAATTCTTATGCAAACATTTAATTACATTGGGAAATGACAGTATATTTTTGAAGCGATCAGTTGTGCAAGTTTAATTATATGGTTGGGCCCCAGTACGCGACTATCTAGATAACATACTTTTGTAGGCTTCGCGTCACTTATTTTTGAATATAGAACACAACAAGTTTAATGTCAACCCCAAAAGTTTCATGGCATGATAATTATATTGTACTCTAACTACTGACTTATTTCATCCTTTTGTAATTTTTGGATAACTACGAACTAAGATATTTTTATTGTTTTTAGAATAATTTTTAAGGTCGCTAGAACGAGGAATATCATGAGGATCTTATTATTTATTTGCTAATTGTGTGCTAACATACAATTTCTTATATCATCATTGTCAAACTTTGTAGTTAGTTACATACGCTATATACTCTATTTTGTAGTAAATTTCTTTTAACAGGGTGCACATGTGCTGCCTACTAAGCTCAAGGTAGTGAGAACTATGATATACATATTTTTTTAGTCAACGCTAAGTCAAAATAAACTTTTTCATATCATCACTACTGAGTAGTTGGCTATAAAATGTTTTATAATTAAAGCATAGATTAGTGTGATGATATGATATTAGCATAGATTAAAAAACAGTTAAAATCATAAAAATTGTTTTTCAAATGATAGGTTTTAAACTGCCGGTCACCTGTATTTAACGACGTAAAAAAATTACGCTTTTTGTGCAACTTGGATTTTCCTGACAAACAAGTAGATACATATAATCTAAAAGTAGTGTCAAATTCAAAATTACCGCTCGTATTATTTAAAACTTTTTAAATGGGACATAATACCTAACAGAAGTCATTATTAATTATGTTGTAGAATAATACTTAAAATCAAAATCATATCTTCTTATTGTCATCAGTTCACAAGGGCAAATTATGTTGCAGTATTAAGGATATGCTTGCTCACAACACAAACTTTCAGACTCTTGGTATAACTAATTTTCAGACCTAAGTACCGTTGCGTTTAGTTGTAATATTTGCTGTGTGCAAAATGTTTACTGGCATTTCTATTATAATTGTATTTAAATTTTGGTCAATTCTAAAAGAAGCAATTGTTTATCTTTGAATAAAATACGTAAGGTTGCTAAGGTACCTTTAAAGTAACCGTACGTGCGGCTTGTTTTTAAAAGTATTTGACTCAAAGTTGTTTTATAAAATGCTTCGTAACATGATTTTCTATACGAAACGGAGTCAAATTTCGTTATAAGTTCCAGGAGGACTAGAATGATCTTTGTAATCTTACTTATATCACATGTCACAAAAGTACAGTGTTATTAACTAGTCGTATGACTAAGTAAACGACTATAATATTTTCTATCAATAAATAGGTGGAATTCAGTTAAAGAGAATATCAAGAAATATGTAAGGTCTTGATACAGAATTTTTAAAGACTTTATTTTCTGCGTTGACTGTCAGCAAAAATATGTTAATACGTAAATAGTATTCTTTCTAATAAGATAGTAGATCAGGAAAGTACAATATTTAGTACGAGTACGCTAAAAAAAGAAAAAAAAGAAAAAAAATCATTTAACACTAGTTAAATGAATAAAGTACAACAAAATTCAGACTTTATGTAAAATAACAACATTGTTATGCTTGCGGAATAAGTAAATAAGTATATTCTTAAATTAAAGTCGTTCTTGGGTTCACCACTAGCATTTCCGAGGACCTTTAATAAAGGAACATGAATTTCGAAGTTGTCAGATATAAAATTTCGTATTAATTTTTGAATTTTCAAAGAAACGATAGCAATTTTTCATCGCAATTAGTTTATCAGATTGAAATATATGGTTGTGTTTAGCACATTTTTGCATACAGGGATACTTCTAGAAGGCTTTACTTAACTTATTATATAACATGAAATATAAACAGTTTACTTTTTACTTCTAATGATTTTTGTTAATTATAAGGCAAAATGCAATCAAGGATTTTATCTAAAAAGATTTTAGTTCTTGATACAGAAATTAAAATTTTTTTTCTTTTATGCTGACAGCCAGCAGTAGAAAATACAAAAAAAACTCGTTCATTTAACGATAAATGAGTGCAATGTAAAGATGCAATTAAAGCTTTGCTTACATACTATTGTTTATTGTAACATCATTATACTAAAGTTTTTATATTTACGTAAAAAAACTTGGATTTGCGAAAACTCGTATATGTTATTTTTCTACCTTGAGCACTTTTTAAGAGGCTAGTGTGCCCTTGGTAGAAAATATAAGATTTGCAACATAAGTGCCATCGCACCGCGACTACCTAACGTTCTTTGAGCCCTGCTTTGCAATTATCTAGGGCCGCAAAATAGCGTCGGCGATGATGGCACTTATTCGACAAAAACTACTTCGTTTTTACCATAGGCACAAAGTGCCACTTTGCGCCCTCTTTATCACTTTGGGTCCACGGGCAGAAAAGTTTTTTGTGCCTTTCGGGCAAAATGGTAGTTTTCCTACGAGTTTGAAAAGTCTCTGTTTGCGAACCGAGAGGTTTGCGGCCTGAGCCGAAGGCGAGGGACGTAACGAGGTTCGTAAAGGAGACTTTTCGAACGAGTTCCGGAAAACTACTTTTTCGCCCGAGGAAGTACCAGCCTCCCAAAACCACCCAAGGGCGGAAAAAGTATTTTTCAATCGAGTAGCAAAGGACAGGAAAATTATGGGATTATTGTAAGAGTAAAATGTAAAAATTTATTAGTACTTATACGACAGTGCTAAGCAGTCGCTGTGTATTAGTATTTGTTATGTTGTATGTAAAGATTAGCAAGGTTTNTAAATGTAGTATATACATGTCATATTACAAAAATAAACTATGAAATCTTTTATTTAATCGAATTATGCCTATCACAATTATAATAGTTATTGATAATAACCTGATTTATTTTGCACTTACGGATATAAACATTAGGATTTTTAAAATAATCTTTATAGGATCCATAATTCGAATTTAAACGGATTTCTCTTCCTCTCGTTTTGCCAGCACGACCAACCTGCACAAATCCTCGGCCCAATCTGATTCTATATAATATACTACAGTCTCGGCGAGCGTATATATATAGATATACCTACACACATGAACACTCATCTACGTGCATTTACGTGGTATTGTTCGAGCGACCGATCGGTCAACAATAATGCATAATGCACTAAATCTTTGACTGGATCTTTAAACCATCATTTTTAACAAAACTAAAACTGTGGTGACGAACTTTCGGCAGAGGTGTAAGGAAAAAAAGTATACGTACCACGGCCAAAAAGTGGGGCTACATCTGACCGCGCATTACCGGCCTCGCCTTCGGCTCGGCCGATAATATAGCGCGGTCAGTAATTGCCCCACTTTCTGGCCTAGGTACGTAATATACTATTGTGCCTTCCGGGAAAAATGGTAGTTTTCCTACGAGTTTGAAAAGTCTCTGTTTGCGAACCGAGAGGTTTGCGGCCCGAGCCGAAGGCGAGGGACGTAACGAGGTTCGTAAAGGAGACTTTTCGAACGAGTTCCGGAAAACTGCTTTTTCGCCCGAGGTAGTACCAGCCTCCCAAAACCACCCGAGGACGGAAATAGTACTTTTACAATAACAATTGCGTCTTTGTCAGAGTTGTCCGAGTATGACTTTCTCAAAATGAATTACATATTTGTAACTTAAATTTTAAGGACGCAATTGTTACTAGACTTAAGTAAAGTGTTTTAACATGTAGACGAGGTAATAAGCGCCACAGGTGTCGACGATGCGTGCTGTCTTAGCACCTGCATGACCGTAAATCCTGAAGAGGCTGTCAGAGGGACAGCGAAATATTGTGAATTAAATGTGAATAAATAGTCATGCTCCAAATTACTAAGTTTAAGCCTAAATCTTTTTTCAATATTTCTTTCTTATTTCCATCGTAAAATTCGTTCGGTGAGGTGAGAAAGAGCAACGACACTCACAAAAATTTTACCTCACTGCTAAACATGGATTATTGTATAAATTACTTATCTGACGTTTTTTGGTTCCGCAAACACCTATTATTCTAGTAATATTATTGTACAGTAAATTATTTGCTGTTTTATTTAATACGGTCGTCGTTATATAATAGAATTGCTATTTTTTTCATTGCTTCCATAACATAAATTACAGTTGCTACGAGCTTTCCTCTTTCATTTTTGAAATTTGAACTTTAATTATAAAATAATTAGAATTTCAATTGCTAATGAAAATGTTCAATCTATTAACGACAACTTTTGTTAATATTGAAACACGTGTTTAAGAATTATTTAATGGATAATCATAGCTATAAATATAGAGCCAAAATAAGGAAGCAGAAATAAACACGTTAATGATGGAATTGTGAGCGTCACGAAAAAGCTAGATTATAAAGTCTCATGGGTTACACGCGAGTTTGAGATGTTCTGCATGGAAAGTAATTACATGATAACTTGGAACGGAAGAGGTAGTGGAAAGTTAGTGTAAATAAAAACATTTATAATAAAGTCTTAACAGATGTTGTTAACCAGACTTAATAATAACCCACAAATAAGAATAATTAAAAAAAACCTTAATTGGAAAGAAAAATTTGAAAAAAAGCCAACTAAAGCATAAACAATAAGAACTTTTGAGGATCCAATGGCACTATAGCTTAAATGTGTTAGTAAATGAAAAAGTTGGAAGAAATAGCTGATTTAGGAAAATTGTGAAAAGTAACAAAAAAAAATCGAATAAATGTATCAGAATAACTACAAAGTGAGAAAAAGCCGAGCCAACAATCCAATGACAAAAATCGTTATAAAAGGTATTGAAAGCTTAGAATTGACAGTACGAGTACAAGAAGCAGGAGACACATTAGAAAAACAGGTGCTTATAAATTTAAATTATTTTTTAGTTTAATTTTTGATTGGTGGAGGGCAGTAGAAGTGATTGCAGCAGCGCAAAGTTATAAGATTAATTTAACAAGAGCAAAATCGTGTAGGTAAACAAGATCTCAGCCATGAAAAATGACAAAAAACATATTTATGTTACGAATCAATAAGGTACACAGTAATTAAGGAAAGTGGATTCATAAAAATAAAGAAAATTAAGAAAAAATCAATAACAATTTTTAAAAAGAATGGAATTACAATACTAGAGAAAATTGTCTGCATGGATTGCCTACGCTGTTCGGAGCAGACACAATTAATGTCTTGTATAAATACAGCGTAAAATTGGAAGAATCGACAGCATAAATAGTTGGAAGGTAATAGAGAAACAAAAATAAGTGCAACAAATACCGTGCAAAAAGTGAGAAAAATATTCAAGAATAATTATCATAGTTATAATGGTAACGGTTAAAATGATGATGCTAATGATAAGTGTAATGACCGTTAAGAAATAAAAATTAATGATGGATTATAAAATCTTAAAAGCAAATACAGTAAGGATGCAGAATGCTTTGAAAAAAAGCTAAATGTAGAAAGATAAAAGTCTCCAGACTGATCAATTGAATAACATTATAAAGCATATATCCAAGTCCTTTTTTCGAATTCTTTAATTGTTATACTACGTATATTACAGTATTGTTAACACTTTCTTTCAACAACATCGTTATTACTTCTAAAAAATTTGGAAAAAGCTTGATGAATGGATCTCAACTTGCTCACAATGTTGAGATCAGTATTGATTCTATAATGTTAATTCTGGTTATTTCTGATCACAACAAAATGTTATTATTTTCGCAAAAAATTTTCTAACGAAATAACTTTCAGACAAACTTGCAGGATTAGGAGATAAACATTAAGGTTTTTTAGTATAAAATTTTAGTAAAATATGTAGAAAGAACAGCTTTATCGTGACACTTTGATCAGTATTAGTTTTTTTTCATCCTTAAGTCATGTTACAATAGTTAGTACTTACGGTTACTTGTATATTGCTCATCCTGGTTTTTTAATTTCAAGTAACATTTGAAATTGTAACCATGAGCTGCTAGCTTCTTCTGTGTATCAGGTTTGTCAATGTTATTAACAGTCATATTGTTGTAAGGATCTAAAATGCATTTGTTAGCTTCCAGTAAATTGTGCTTTTTACATTATTATTAAGAAAAAAATTTGAAGTTTTACCTTTTTTTTCAGTGACCTTAGCAAAATTTTTTGATTTTTGAGTCAACTGCAATCAAGAATTAAGTATTAAACGAGATGTATTTGAAGCTTACAACTGCAGGTCACTAGCATAATTTACGTGCTTTGCATTTCTTAAGCAGTTGTTAAAAAAGCTTAAAATCGACAATTTTGAGAGCTCTAGTCTGGTTTTTGATTTATTCTATGTGTTGCAAGAAATGCACAAATATTTTTTGGGTAATCTCAGCAATGCAGTTATTAAGATATTTAAAAATAAAAAATTGGGATACAACTAGGTTTTTGATCAAAAAAATTGCTTCTAACAGAAACAAATCTGGGTTATTGGTTAAACGATTTCAGAACAAATCTGAATATTTGAATATTCCAAATTGTGTCAGCTTATGGCCCAAAAAAATAGTAAAAATGGGCAAAAATGTTTTTTTTGCGTCTAGAAAAAACTGAAGAGTCAGAAAAAAGGTTATAGTGAGAAAAAGATGTGCAATTTCAAGATAGAGAAAAAGAGCTCTGGTGAGATAAAATCGGTACAGCCTTTTTTTGCAATTGGCAGAAAAAGTGCTACTGTGGATCGCTTTTTAAAAAATTTATAAATCGCGGTCCTTTAAATATTAAGACTTAAGAAATTAAATACAAGGTAGATCTAATGTCTCTTAAGATCCACACCAATTTTTGAGGTGGTCAGCTGTAAATTTTTTGTAAACTGCTGTAAGGGGCAGAAAATGGTCCTATTGCAAAAAAAGTTGGAGGGGGCTGGTTTTTCAACATATTGCCATGTTTTAAACGGCATTGTACTCGTCTTTCAAGTTACTCTACAACCTACCAAAACGTCGTTCCGTTTGATATTTCAGAGGTACGCGAAAAACCGATTGTCGAAAATCAGCTATTTCCCATTGATGTGGCGGCGTGGTGAGCAACAGCCATATGCCATGTTCTCTTTCCGCATCATGGCTCCAGGGCTTCCAAGTGGCTGCGTTCAAAATAAAAACGCGCATCAAAGCTAACAAAATCTCAGAAACCACGTAAGATAGATTGCTGATTTTTTAAAACATGGGGTAGCTCGTAATAATATTTAGATTGTGCATATTTACAACTTTATATAAATAATTAGGGGAGCTGTATAATCGACGTCAATAATTTTTAACTACTTACTGTTGCTGTTTTTTCTACCTGCACATGCCAAAGTTGAAGGTTATGGTTCTAATCATTCAATCTACACCTAAATAGCAATTATAGATATTAGAAATGGTTACAAAATAATTTATTTATAACATTAAGAATGTACTTTGTATGTAGTATGTAATTTTAATGTAGTTTGATTGTCTAGAACCATATCCTACAATTTTGGCACGTGCAGGAAGAAAAAACAGCAACAGTAAGTTGTAAAAAATTATTGACGTTGTTTATACAACTCCTCTAATTGTTCATGTGAAGGTGTTAATATGCACAATCTTAATATTATTCCAAGCTACCCCATGTTAAAAAATTCATCGATCTTTCTTATGTGGTTCCAGAGATATCGTTACCTTTGATGCGTGTTTTCATTCTGAACGCAGCTGCTTGGAAAACACGGAGCCATGGTATAGAAAGGGGGCGTTGCCTACGGCGGCGGTTCACCACGCCACCGCATCCATGAAAAAAAGCCGATTTTTAACAATCAATTTATCGCATACTTCTGAAATATCAAACGGAACGACATTTTGGTAGGTTGTAGAGTAACTTTTGACAAGTATAATGATGTTTGAAACATGGCAATATGTTGAAAAATCAGCCATTTCTAACTTTTTTGAAAATGGACCATTTTCTGCCTCTTACAGCGGTTAGCAAACAGTTTACAACTGAACTCCTCGAAATTTGGTGTGGATGTTAAGAGACACAAGATTAACCATGTATTTATTTGCTTAAGTTTTAATATTTGAAGGGCCGCAATTTATATATTTTTTAAAAAGCAGTCCACAGTAGCACTTTTTTTGCCAATTGCGAAAAAATGGCTTTACCAATTTTATCCCACTGGTGCTTATTTTCTGTGTCTTGAAATTGCGCATCTTTTTCACTGATATAACTTTTTTATCCGTCTCTCCAGTCTTTTTTTCTAGACGCAAATAACCATTTTTGGCCATTGTTACCATTTTTTTGGAACGTTAGCTGATACCATTTATAGTCTAAAACTATTTAAAGGGCCTAGCCGTATAAGAAGGCGTATAAAAAGCCGTATAAAAAGTGCCTTAGCTACAAAAATTCTGAAAAAATTTATGTCGACAAAGTTTGGAAAAAAATTTTTTTTTTAATTTTTTCAGTCCCCAAAACCGTTATGGGATCACTGGGGGTCTAAAAACGTGTCTTTCGGTTTTTCTCAATTTTCTCGGTATTGGAAGCAAAAAAAATCTGAAAAATTTTGTCAAGGTGTGTTTTCGTATTTGAAATATACATGATTTTTTGTAAAAATTTTGGTGCCAAATATGTTCAGACCTCCAAAACCGTTATGGGGTCACCGAGGGGCCAAAAACGTGTTTTTCGGTTTTTCTCAATTTTCTTGGTATTGGAAGTATGAGAAAATCTGAAAAAATTTGTCAAGATGTATTTTTGTGTTTGAAATATACATGAATTTTTTAANTGTTTTGTGTTATAGTTTTTTCTTCATGATCAATTTTTTCGATTTTTTTAAGCCTGGGGACGTATAGAAAAAAAATAAAAACGCTTTTTGGGACATTTTTCTCCATTTTTCCGATATAACGGCTTCAATATGGCACCATTAGTTGAAAAAACAGCACTGTAGTCATTGTTACTCTTAAAACCATTTATCTTCTTCTTCCAGATACATTTTTCAATGAAGAAGTATAATAAATTCATACGATCAATAAAATGAATGAAAACTGAAAAAAAAAAATAAGAAAATGGATTCAGTTCACATCAGAGTAGAACGAGCTTTATTCACACAATGGAGCGTGCTTCAATCACATTTCCCTCACACTAAGGGTGTTTTTTCTCATTTTGTTCAAGAAAATGACGTACTTGATGACGGGAAACACGAGGAAACCGATGGTCAGATTCCGTCATAAAACTGTATACATTCGTATGTTGTAAAGAAGAAGTACTTCTTTACACCGTGTGCATTTGAAAAATGCCATTCAATTCTGTTTGCTGTTCACTTGTCGTTAGAGAAACAGGGCAAGAGCAGTCGATGAAGTAGAATAGGTAGAAAAGGCTAGGTACAACAGAGAGAGAGAGAGAGAGAGAGAGAGAGAGAGAGAGAGAGAAAGAGAAAGAGAACGAAAAAAGGGGGGCTAATTTGGGAGAGAAAGCGTGCGCTGCAGGCTGCGGGCGAGTAGAACCGGTCTGACTTGTGAGCGAGTAGTATATATAGCGACGTAGTGCCGACTGAACCTAACCGCCAAATTGAGAATAAAACGTGTTACGCGTCGACCAAGTCTCCCTTCTCTCGCGTGTGCGAAGAACTGATCTTTTTAAGGAAGACCGGGCTGTCCTCCCCAAGTTAGAGCCTCCGAGAGCTGTCCTCTCCGCGAGTAATACGGAAGCTGCCTTTCTGAGTAATCCTCAGTGTGGTATATGTATCGCCTTGAGAAGCTGCTTTTCTCGGGCTCAACATATACATAAAGCCATAAGGCGCAAGGATCCACCCTACCGCTATTCTCAACCTGAAGCGATATCTAAACACTGCTAAGCTGAGAAGTCTTCTACCCACGGAAATTTAATGAGCGTCTTTCTAGACCAAGAGCTGAAGCCCGAGGGTGGTCGAAATCTAAACCAGCCGCCACTCTCAGCAAAATCAGTACCCCAATATCGTACTAAGAATTTTCGCACACTTCTGCGCAGGAGATCTCTCATTGGCTAGCACTTGCGCGTCGTTCGAACACCTCAAACTTAAAGACACAGAGCGCAAAGCCCAAAAACATCAACCAAAGTACTTAAAACCCAGTGACCCAGCGCCCTTAATGCCAGCACGCTTTTTTTTAAATCAAATAATATCCTAAGCAGCTAAACCCAATGACCCAGCGCGCTTACTTCTAGCGTGTTTGTTTTTAAATCAAATAAAATCCTGAGCAGCTAAACCTAATGACCCGGCGTACTAATTGCCAGCACGCTTATTTTTTTTTAAACAATATCCTGAGCAGCTAAGCCCAATGACCCAGCGCGCTTACTGCCAGTGCACTTGTTTTTTTATGAACTATATCCCGAGCAACTATACCCAATGACCTAGTGTGCTTATTGCCAGCGCGCTTTTTTTAATTAAATAATATCCCCAACAGCTAAACCCAATGACCCAGTGCGCTTACTGCCAGGGTAATTGTTTTTTTTTCAAACTATATCCCGAGAATCTAAACCCAATGACCCGGCGCGCTTACTGCTAGTGCGCTTGTTTTTTTTTTAAACAATATCATGAGCAGTTATACCCAATGACCCGGCGTGCTTATTGCCAACGCACTTTTTTTTTAATTAAATGATATCCCGAGCAGCTAAACTCAATGACCTGGCGCGCTTACTGCCAGCGTGCTTGTTTTTTTAGCGTGCTTTGCTAGCCAATACTTTAACACCAGATCGCGCAACCAATCCTCTTAAAAAGAGATTGCCGATCACTTTCTTGTTTTACTGGGATTCGCGATGCTGTTTGGTTGTTTCTTGTTTTGAAGTGAGCTATCAAGGTTAAAAATTACTGCACTATAAAAGATTGCGATTGCCAGATAAACGGTACAAATTATAGCAAAAATAATTAATGGCAAGACCATTTTTGAAAATTCTCCGAACGAAATGTAAACAAACCACTGAAGCTCCCGACGACTGATACCAAAAACGATGTGTCAACTGTATAATAACCGACTAACGCTAAAGTACGAACGAAAACAAAAATGTAACGTAACTACTCACAGTTCAAACCTGCCGAACACTTTTTAAGACCCAAATAAACTACTTAACTCATGAAAATCCTCGATGCACGAAGAGACAGCACGTTCTCCAAGGACTTCGTTGACAGAAAGAGGTGTATACATAGCTGTCTGCTAGGCGCACGTGATAACGCCACTAAGGGTACCTGTACATGGGTGTCTGAATGTCTTAAGACTGTAAGCCAAACCTATGGCGGGTGATTCAATTCGAACTGACGTTAACTGAATATTGATATAAATTGTTTTAAACAAGATAATAGGCGTCCTGTTCGTAACAAAACTATGTTACTTGATTGCATTATAATATTGGAAAGATATTTAGCCACCAAAACTAAAAAATATTTTGCTAACGCTGAGTCGTTGAAAAGGGAGGTTATGTTGACAAAATTATTGTATTAACACGAATTGTAGAAATTTTTGATTGGATGCCTTAAAGACATTCTAACCTTATAATGTCATCACGTTACATAGGTTTTGTATGAATAAAGTGTCTATTTCCTTATTTAAAACAAATTATATCGGTATTCAGTTGACATCAGTTTGAATTAAATCAACCGCCATAGGTGTGGCTTACAGGCTTAAGACTGTAAGACGCCCATGTACAGGCACCCTAAGCTTGCACGCGAGCATTTGTTTGTTTTTGCGCGCATTATTTAAATAGACAAAAAAAAATGAGAAACAGCAGGGTCTAATCATAGCAATGTTTTTAATATACAAAAGAAGTATTGATCCCTCAAATAAATCCATAAAAATTTTTTATCCATTGCACGTTGTTACACACCAATACGATCACCCAGAATACGGTGGTACAGGCTGTATTACGAATATACAGTGATATGCGTGGACAATAGGCACAGTGTCGTAAATTAATATCCATTTAAAAGCGAGTCGAAATATGGGTAATAAGCAGCTGACAACATTGTTTGGATAGCTGCTCGGGACACTAATTTATTCCAAAAAAAAAAAGCACGCAGGCAGAAAGCGCGCTGGATCGTTGGGTTTAGCTGCTTGGGATATTATTTGATTTAAAAAAAAAGCGCGCTGGCAATAAGCATGCCCGGTCATTTGGTACAGCTGCTCGGGATATAGTTTTGAAAAAATCAAGCGCGCTGGCAGTAAGCGCGCCGAATCATTGGGTGTAGCTGTTTGGGGTATTGTTTAAAAAAAAACAAGCACGCTGGCAATAAGTACGTTGGGTCATTGGGCTTAGCTGCTCAGGATATTATTTGATTAAAAAAAAAGTGCGCTGGCCATAAGCACGCCAGATCATTGGGTATAGCGGCTCGGGATATTGTTTAAAAAAAAAAAATGCACGCTGGCAGTAAGCACGCTGGATCATTGGGTTTAGCTGCTCGGGATATTATTTGATTTAAAAAAAAGCGCGCTGGCCATAAGCACGCCAGGTCATTTGGTACAGCTGCTCGGGATATAGTTTTGAAAAAATCAAGCGCGCTGGCAGTAAGCGCGCCGAATCATTGGGTGTAGCTGTTTGGGGTATTGTTTAAAAAAAAACAAGCACGCTGGCAATAAGTACGTTGGGTCATTGGGCTTAGCTGCTCAGGATATTATTTAATTAAAAAAAAAGTGCGCTACCAATAAGCACGCCGGGTCACTGGGTACAGCTGCTCGCTATATAATTAAAAAAAAAAAACAAACGCACTGGCAATAAGCACGTCGGGTCATTGGGTACAGCTGCTCAGGATATAGTTGAAAAAAAAACAACCGCACTGTGCAATAAGTACGCTGTATATTTGGGTTTAGCTGCTCGGGATATTATTTAATTTAAAAAAAGCGCGCTGGCAGTAAGCGCGCCGGGTCAGTAGGTTTAGCTGCTCGGGATATTGTTTAAAAAAAACAAGTGCGCTAGAAGTAAGCGCGCCCGGTCATTGGGTTTGGCTGCTCAGGATATTATTTGATTAAAAAAAAAGTGCACTGGCAGTAAGTGCGATGAGTCACTGGGTTTTAAGTACTTGGGTTGATGTTTTCGGGCTCTGCGCGCTGGGTCTTAAAGTTTGAGGTGTTTGAACGACGCGCATGTGCTCGGCCAGTGAGACACTTCCTGCGCAGAAATGTGCGCGAGTTCTGAGTTCGATATCGGAGCACTGACCAGAATTGAGGAACCTTCTGATTCGTGGAGATCCGAAATATTTTTGTGATATTTCATTCTGGTAAAGAGATTTGTTGGTATTTAAAAAGTGAAATATGTTTTTTTTTATGAGCCAGCCGCAACTTAGACCAATAGATAGTAAATGAGAAATTTGCGGCAAGCATAGAATGCATTTTTTAGTACAAAAAAGTAAAAGATTCAGATTTCATTCATTTTCTCAATCGTATAAATTTTGTATCATAAATCTTTATCGAAAAATATATCCGAAAGAAAAAGGTAATCGGTTTTAAGACTAAAAATAATTTTAGTGTTATTTTATTAACTATTGGTGCCATATTGAAGCTNTGTTATTTTTTTTATAATATTAATTAACAAAGTGACCAGTAAGCACCCCGGGTTGTGTGGGGATTGGCGCTTAAGTTATTTTTTTTATCATATTTTTTAACAAAGCGACCAGTGAGCATCCTGGGTTGTGTGGTGATTGGCGCTTTTGTTATTTTATTTATCATATTAATTTCTAAAGTGGCCAGTAAGCGCCATGGGTTGTGTGGAGATTGGCGTTTATGTTATTTTTTTTATACACCTTGAAAAATTTTTTAAGATTTTTTTTCATGTCTCCAATACCAAGTAAATTGAGAATAACCAAAAACACGTTTTAAGACCCCCAGGGTCCCTAAAACGGTTTCGGGGACTGAAAAAAAACTTGAAAAATTTCTTTTTTCAAACTTTGTCGACATAAATTTTTTCAGAATTTTTGGAGCTAAGGCACTTTTTATCTTTTTATACGGGTAGGTCGTTTGTTCTGAAACGAATGCCTACCACCTAGATTTTTTTTGCGTTAGAAGCAATTTTTCAGAAATGACTTCTGTTTTTTGCTAATTTTATGCTATTAAGTTTCAAACGATCTGTTATGGGAACAATGTAATGACCTAAAAATCACATACTTCCGTAATAGTTAAGAAATCGACAAAAATATATTTTGATACTTCAAATACTACAGATTTAAATAATCCTTTGATTTTTATTTGAATCCTGACTTTCAATTCGCAATGGATTGCAATAAACTTGGTATATGGTAAAGTTAAAACACTGAAAACTCTAGCTAATATTCTGAATGCCCTTTATGAAAAAACCCAAGCTTAAAAAATACAACGGATGAATGCACTTACACTGTTATTACTCAAGGGAAAGGAACGTTCACAATCATTAGTCAAGACTTTATCCATTGAAAAGACTTTAGCATCTTGTTTTATTGTTAATTTATCTTTCACAAAACTTGAGTGGGCTGGATCAGTGAGCTCATCTACCTGCTTTAATGCATCTAGAAAATTTAATAGAATTTATGAAATCTTACAATGTTACTAGAAAACAGCTTACTGGATTACGTTTATACACAAAACTAATAATGTATGCATTTAAACAAAAATATGAGGATGTATGGTTAACTATTATTAAAATTTTTTTGGTAAATTAAATAAAAAAATTTTATGAACTTTTATAAAATACATTTTCATATGTACATATATTTTCTCAGAATGAGTTAGTTTTGCATTTATTTGTATTAGTATAAATCAGCAAATAAAAGGGTTAAATACTCTTTATTTATCCATGTAAGAAACAGTAAGAAGATAGAGGAATGATAGTTGCTGAAGGTAAAATAAAAAAAATGCTGAATTATACTATAGTATGACAATCTGTATATAAAATTCGTGCTTATTGAAAGACAATGAATCAAGAATAAAAGCTATAGTAAAAGAGGTCGTTGTACAAAGTGATGCAAAACGATTAGTATACATGTTGCTTACTTACTTACCCATTGCCTTTTTTTCACGACAGGTCTCACACTCACACTCGCTATTGCCTTTTCCAAAATAATCAAATCCATAGTTTACAAAAATTTCGTCGTTCTGTTGAATATCTCTTAATGTTTTTATGGATAAAGTAGATGTACTAAGTGACACGTATTCGCTATTGGGAGAACAATCATGGTTAACGAAGGCAAGTGGGCCCAACATTAACTTACATTTATTGTTTCTTGAACTTATTATAACTGAAAAATCAGCTTTGTTCTTGGTAAAATAATCTTCTTCATATGGTTTCATAGTCCTGGAAACTCATAGAAGACAACTTATTGTAGTGTTTTTCTTTAAATCCTTTTTTGCTACGACGGTTACACCTTTGTCTTCATGTAATAAATATCTTGAGCACGGTTGTACAGAAACATCAGAATCGGGATGTAAACATCTTAGGTATAACTTAACATGGGATGTAAAAAACACGGCACGTGGTATACTAAAGGTGTATATTAATTTATTTTTTAATGCTAAGTCAGTCAAAGAAATAGCAGTTGTTTTTATAGGCGTTGATAAAAAAAAGTTTTCGACTATATCTCTTGACGACTTTATAACTTTTTTATCAACAACAATCTCTGAAACTTTTCTTGTTTTTTGTTTCATTAAAGGACCTACGACAAGAGTCTTACACAGATCATCTACTCTGCCTAACGTTATACAATTCATGTTTTTTTTAAATCTGATTCTGACTTTTTCTCCAAACCTGAGGCACCTGTACTTTACTGTTAAAGTTATTAGATTTTGGAAACAAACACAATTTTTAAGAGAACCAATTCACAAATTTGAGGATAATTGTCAAAACAACTACATAGTACACCCAAGTGTAAGTAATTCTTTCCAGGCAGTGACCCTAAATGGCAACATCGCATATTGTTTCCTCTTGATCGACCAGAGATGGTGTGAGTGTCTGTAAGGTCTCCAGCTTTTTGCTATAAAAGCAGCAGAAGAGAGAGAGAAAGAGAGAATATAGAGTGCATATACCATCTGCGTCGTCTGCTAGTGTTTTTGTTTGTAGCGTGCTGGAGTCAGGGCAATTGTCAACGTTTAGGGTCATGTATAGCCATTTAGGGTCACTGCCTTAAAAGAATCACTTACACTTGAGTGTACATAAAAGCGTCAGACATCGCCTACTCCTATATTATATGCAGAGAATCGACTAGTATCGAATTAGATCAATTGAAAAATATCGAGATAATACCAGGACAGTGGGACCAGGATTTTTTTTAGACCATGAGCAGAGGCCCAAGGGTGGTCAAAATTTTAAACAGCCGCCACTCTTATCAGAATTTATGAACCTAATGGTTCGTGGAGATCGAAAATATTTGGATAGAAAATAAAAAGTTCTCATCTCGAAGTGCCATTTGCGGCAAGATTAAAATGGATCTGGTACTCAAAAATGGATCTTCAAAAAAATAGACCCTCTACAATAAAACAAAACCAAGCCCCACCTTTGCCAGTTGATTTTTTTTACTATAATTTATCCCCAAAATCAAAGTTCCCGCAATTTTCGAATTCAATCAAGGTTAGAAATGACCTAATAATACCAATCACATAACGCTCATCTAACGCCAGTGCTCCCGAAAGTGGCATCCAAAGAAGGGCAAAATTCAAATAAGCTACATGGAGCAAAACGCAAAAGCCCTCATAACTCAACAGAATTATCTTACATAATAAATAAATAAACCCAGAGCTATTCAACCCAAAAACGCAATGCTAATTAACCCAGTAACATGGAACGCCTACTGGCCCTTTTTACATTTAATGATTTAAATAATAACAAAAGCACCAATCACCACACAACCCAGAGAGCTAACTGGCCGCTTAGTTAAATAATATGATAAATAAATTAAGGCAAGCACCAATCCCCCAAACAACCCAGTGCGCTTACTGGTCAATTTGTTTATTAATTGAATAAATATAATAACACAAGCACCGATAACCACACTACTCAGGGTGCTTACTGGTTGCTTTGTTAATTGATATATTATATAAAATAACACAAGCGCCAATCACCACACAACCAGGGGCACTTACTGGCCGCTTTGTTTATTAATTGAATAATTAAAAGAATACAAGCGCCAATCACCATACAACCAGGGGCACTTACTGGCCGCTTTGTTTATTAATTGAATAATTAAAAGAATACAAGCGCCAATTACCATACAACCCGGAGTGCTTACTGGCCGCTTAGTTAATAAATATGATAAATAAAATAACGCAAGCACTCATCCCCACACAACCCAGTGCGCTTACTGGCAACTTTGTTAAATAAAATAATGAATTCAAAGTTATTAAGTAACAAAGTGGCCAGTAAGCGCCATGGGTTGTGTGGAGATTGGCGTTTATGTTATTTTTTTTATAATATTAATTAACAAAGTGACCAGTAAGCACCCCGGGTTGTGTGGGGATTGGCGCTTAAGTTATTTTTTTTATCATATTTTTTAACAAAGCGACCAGTGAGCATCCTGGGTTGTGTGGTGATTGGCGCTTTTGTTATTTTATTTATCATATTAATTTCTAAAGTGGCCAGTAAGCACCCCGGGTTGTGTGGGGATTAGCGATTAAGTCAATTTTATATATATATTAATAANCACTTTTGTTACTTTATTTGTCATATCAATCTCCAAAGTGGCCACTAAGCGCCCCGGGTTGTGTGGTGATTGGCGCTTGTGTTGTTTTATTGATTTAATTAATAAACAAAGCAGCCCGTGAGCACCCAGGGTTGTGTGTGGATTGGCGCTCGAGTTATTTTTTTTATTATATTAATGAACAAAGTGGCTAGTAAGCGCCGCTTGTGGTGTGGTGATCAATGCTTGTGTAATTTTATTTATAATATTAATTACCAAAGTGACCAGTTAGCGCCCCGGGTTGTGTGGTGATTTGCGCTTTTGTTATTTAATTTATCATATTAATTTCCAAAGCTGCCAGTAAGTGCCCCGGGTTGTGTGGTGATCAGTGCTTGTGTTATTTTAGTTATAATATCAATCAACAAAGCGACCAGTAAGCGCCCCAAGTTGTGTGGTGATTAACACTTTTGTTACTTTATTTGTCATATCAATCTCCAAAGTGGCCACTAAGCGCCCCGGGTTGTGTGGTGATTGGCGCTTGTGTTGTTTTATTTATATAATTAGTTAACAAAGTTGCTAGTAAGCACCCCGGGTTGTTTGGTGATTGGCGCTTTTGTTATTATTTAAATCATTAAATTTAAATGTGGCCAGTAGGCGTTTCGTGTTACTGGGTTAATTAGCATTGGGTTTTTGGGTTACTTAGCTTGGGGTTTATTTATTTATTATGTTTGAGGCTAGATGGCGAGTCTATCTGGTAACGAGAATACATAGAATAATTTTTTTTTTTAATATTGAGATACTTTCTTATAAGCTGATTATCTCTTTTATAATCTCTAACTTCTTCATATTTCTTTGAGCACGAGATTTTACTTCCATAAGTTATAAAAAAGATATATATATATATATTTATACGTACATCACTTATTTGTTTGTACGTGTGAGCTATGTTTCATATGTTCATAAAGTGTATAAGGAAGATAGAGCATACTTAATTTACCAACACATCAAATGTAGCTTACACGTACGAACAACAAAGGGACATTTATGTATCGCCACACAACCCAGAGCACTTTCTGGTAGCTTTAATTATTAACAATATACATTAAATAATGCAATCGCCAATCACTACACAACTTGAGGCACTTACTGTTTGCTGTAGTAATTAATAAATTACAATAAACAACAACGCAAGCACCAATCACCATACAACCCAGGGCTCTTACTAGTCACTTTGTTAATTAATAAAACAACACAAGCGCCTATCACCACGTTACCCGGGGTGCTTATTGGCCACTTTTTTGAATAATAAAATGTTAATTATTAACACAGGAGCCTATTACCAGATGACCCGGGCCGCTTACTGAACCCTTTATTAAACATTTTATTATTTAACAAAGGGGCCAGTAAGCGCCCTGGGTTATCTGGTGATAGGCGCTTGTGATATTAATAATTTATTATTTAAGAGAGTGGCCAGTAAGCGCCCTAGGTTGTCTAGTAATAGGCACTAGTGTTATTATTTAATATTTTCTTATTTAAAAGAGTGGCCAGTAAGTGCCCTGGGTCATTTGGCGACTGGCGCTTGTGTTGGTGATTAACATTTTATTATTTAATAAATTGTTCAGTAAGTGCCCCGGCTCATCTAGTAATAAGCTCTTGTGTTATTAATTAACATTTTATTATTGTAAACGAGTGGCCAGGAAGCGCACCGGGTCATCTGGTAATAGGCTCTTGTGTTATTAATTAACATTTTATTATTCCAAAGAGTAGCCAGTTTGTGCCCTGGGTCATTTGGTGATAGGCACTTGAGTTGTTGATTTATATTTTAGTATTTAATAGAGTTGCCAGTAAGCGCCCTGGGTTATCTGGTGATAGAGGCTTGGGTTATTAATTAATATTTTATGGTTTAATATTATAGACTTGTAAACGCCCTGGGTCATTGGGTTACAGGTGCTTGTTTTATTAATTATAATTTTTGAATTTTTGCGCATTGTGGATACCGTCTTTGGGAGCACTGGTCCGAACGGAACAGTGTTTTTAAGGCTTCATTTAGACCATTTAGTAGGTCTGATTGGTCTGAACCGACCAGACCATGTATAATTTTGCAGACCTCATGCAGACCAATAAGTAGGTCTGAATAGACCTGGTCCATACAGACTAGGTATTTTTAACATCTCTGGTCAGGGCAAGTGCCTGAAAAGAATCATTCTCACTAGGATGTACGTGTAAAGGCCCTACAGATTTTTCTGTTCATCGTGAAACAGCATTAAGGTACAAAGTGAAAATTTTTAATACATTAGAATCTCGTGGCCTACATTGACATTAAATTTTTATTTCTAAAATCTTGCAGCTCTGACGCATTAAAGTTATATACTTTTGTTTTTCTTGAATTGACTTGTAAAGGCCCTACAGATTCTTCTGTTCATCGTGAAATATATCAGTGACGTTGAAACTGAAAAATTTATTTGTTCTAGAACCACGTGGCCTGCATTACCATTGAATTATTTCCTTAACTTTATAGCTTTGACGCATTTAAATAAGTTTAATCTCTAGTAAAATCATTTTACCACATTATGTGGTCGCTTGTAAGGTTAAAAACTGGGTCTCATATTATAACTGAGTCTCACAGACTTAATTGCAAAAGTAAAGATCAAGTAGATTTGTGTGGCGTTACTCTCAATGGTAGCATTAAGTATAAAGATGGTAAGTGTTAGTTAGTTTGGTCACTACAATTTTGCTGCTCTTGTATTTCATTTTTAAAGCTTACTTGAAAACCATGATGTAACATATTTTGTCTGTACTTTTGAGAAAGATAGTAACCAAAGTTTGCCCTTGCTAAATTATAAAAACGATTATAAGTTGTCTTTCTTTTAAAAGTTCATCCATTATATCTTTCATTTTTCATAAATATATGTATGTTTGAATAAATATTTTTATATAAATATGGATACATGCCAAAATCCATTTTTCTTGTGAAATTTGAGAGCTCATCAGATTTAACTTCCAAAACATTCATCAGTTAATTTAATTTTGTATTAACTTGTGACTTACAGTGAGCTTTCAAACATTGCAAAACATTGTAAATGACGAAGCGTTTCAATTGAAAAATGTGTCTGTTAATCTCGGAAAAACAAGTACAGAGTATGGAAACTCAAATCTTTCAGTCAGTCATCCAAAAGAAAAGATGATTAAGGCAGCCTTATTTTAATATAAATGTATTTTTTAAGTAAAAGAAAGTGAATTGAGTATATCTCTGTCATGTCTTTTTTATGGCTAGAACTATTGCAAGAAGTTTTGTTTTTTATTAAAGAATGATTTCAATTATCAGGATTGCATGACTTATCTAATGTTATTTTTTAGACAGTATAATTTTATCAGGATCATAAGACATCTCCACAACGCTTGAAAGCTTTGGTTTTGAAAAAGATGTTCAATCAAGATCATATATTTTTCCAGTTAAAATCACATCAACACCTAATGAGAATGAGAATTCTTATTATAAAGATAATGATTCGATTTCAAATGATAACTTGGTAACTGCCAATAAAAGATTTGTAAGGGTCTGTAAAAAAAAATGATTCCAAGGGTGACCAAATAAAGCAGTCTCTTAATTCTACAAAAAGTAATGTAAATAAAGGACAGTTATTCTGAAGCTAATAAAAGTTTAATTGATCATGCAAATTCAAAAATCATCAAGAATAGATGTATCAAAAAACAAAGTCAAAGCCAGCAGCCTTCTATTACTAAAGGTAAGATGTATTTCAATATTTATCAAAAAAATTTTTCAAATAGCTCAAACCAAAAAGTACACAATACTTAAGATTATCAATGATTCTCGGTATTGTAATAAGTATTAATTATTTATTTGATAGTTGAAATAAACAGAAACAATTACCTTCTTAGCTTTGTATACATAAGAATTCTACGTGCAACTTAAATTATTTTACTGTATTCTCTAATGCTTTAAAGAATTGTAATTCTTACTTGAAGTAGTGCACACTTAGGTATGAAATAACAATCTCTTCTCTTCCTCTTTTTGTAAATAATTAAGTTTCATATTTTGGTACCCATATAAAAAATCCTTACACAAAAAATGAAAAAACATGTGAGAAACATGTGTTAAATTAAATTTTTTTTGAGTATTTCTGAATCCGCCTTAAGTAATAGTAAATTGTGTTTTTTTTTAAATAAATCGATTGTCATCATGGGTTGCAAAATCAAAATTTTAAAAGGTTTTGTATCTAATCTTCATAGTGTGATAATGTCCACAACTTATATTTAATCAGACTCAAACTGAATAATTCTTCCTTCTTATTATAAATATTTGTGCTTTAAAATATCCTTGTCTCTAGTCTAGCTCTCACTTTTATTATTTATCGTTAATTATTGTTCTTCTGAACACTAACTTGGAATTCATCAGAAAAAGTTTTTTTTTGGTTATTTAGACCTCAAGTCTTGAAACATGTTCCCAGTAATTATATGCTTTCATTGACTTAAGCTGTTTTCTAATTGCTTCTGTTAAATTTTTACAATCCCTGTACCTCATGACCTCTACATATTACACTATTCCTCTGTTAATGAACAGCAGGAGAATATGTTCTCAGTCTTACATTGGGTTTTAGCTTGGATGCATAACAGATTTTTATCAGACATTTTCTGTGGTCATCGTTTGACAAGTGTTATCTTCCAATTTTTCTTTTTCATTCTTTTTGAAATTTTTTATTAACAATTTTAGTTAATTTTTTCTGTTTGGTTTTCGTTTACTTTGTATAGATGTTGGTACACAAATTTTTTGTAAGATCTTTCATGACAAGACTAGATTATGTAGGTTTTAGATACAAAAATATATACAAGTGAGGCATTGCCCACATGCGCTCATCTTACACCAACTTCTATCAGCTGAAATTTCGGCACAATACGAGACTGTTAGCTTATTTTTATCCTTCCTTATTGACTACGAGAACATCTCAGGTGGCGCTGCCAATGCCGCAGCTCAGTACTAATTTTTTCAGCATAAAAGCATTGGATCTTACGGGAATGGTTTTATTTCAATTAACTACAATCCTATTTTCATGTAGTAGTTTATGGAACCGGTACTTTTTATACGACATTAGAATAGTTTATTGAAAAAAAGTTATTCAAGAGAAAACAAATCGGCAGAATAACAAGAAAACAAGGATCACAGAGCTCTTCAGGTAAATAGCACCTATCAAATATACCTACATCTATAGCACTTATGATCAGCTGACTAACCTTTCCTGGCTAGTATGTGATTAATTTCGACTATGCAACGAAGAGAATGTAGTAATTACTCCAAAATAATTTGAGTTTGATAAAGTATACCAATGTAATGTAAGAAGTACCGATTTCATAAATCACTACATGAAAACAGAATTTGAAATAATTAAAGTAGTTCAGTTCCCATAAGATCCAATGCTTCTATGCTGGCGAAATTGGTACTGAACTCCGGCATTGGTGGCGCCACCTGAGATGTACTTTTTACTTCAGGTGAACCTTGTTTTGCTGATTTTTTTTGTTAGTGCATTACCCCTGGTAGATCTTGGGTTTTTGTATTATTATGGTGGAGTGAAAATATAAATTTTCTATTACTGTTTTTTTTTTTAAATTAAATATTATTAGGCTTTTACAAAAGTGTTTGTAAAATTTAACTTAGAATTTTAAACTAAAAAAATTTTTCTTAAATCTCTTCAATCTTCAATATCACCAATCTTTTGTTATAGTAACATTTATTTTTATAATTTATAATTGGATCTCTAACTTAGTCATTTATGTATTTCCAATTCTTTCAAATAAATGTTCCAGGTCTTTAAAGTCTTGAATAATTATTACATTCAGATTATTGTTTATTTATTCTTGTTTTAAAAGATCTAACTATAAGTCTATAGAAGACTTCAGCTTTAGTTAATAATCTTTAATGTTTCTTATCTTCATGCCAAATTCATTTCTTCTAACTTTCTTATTCTTATAATTACTTAAGACTTAGATTTATTATTTTCAGTAGTTGTTAACTCATTTTTTTGACTTCTTTTTACTTACAAATTTTTTATGTAGGACTTTTAATCTATGAATTATTTATTAAAAAGTTGACTACCTACTTTATTGTTGGACCTGGAGTTTATTAGACCCTAATGATTTTCTTGTTTAGCTCCAAGTAAGCTAATAAGATGGCCCATAGGCCTTGCATTGATCCAATCACAGTTAACCCTTGTTGACCCTACGTTGTTTGAACCTCGTAATTTTCAAGTTCATTATCAAATATGTAATTGGGCCGTTATGTCCTGAGATAGAAACAGTCGGTCTTATTTTTGGCCCAGAATTTCTATACAACGCCAAAGTCAGTATTCCATCCATTCTGGGTTAATAAATGGCATAAAAGAGGTTTGATCCCTTTCAATAATGAAATTTTGTTCATTAATATATATCTCAGTCATGCTGCCCTTGCTGTCATGATTGACAAAACACAGTATTAGACTTTATTATCGTGGATGTATACAAATGACTCATTATCTAATTTTATTTATCACTCACTCAGCTATTGTACGAGGGCTGTTCAATAAGTCCTTAGAAAAACATTTTTTTTGGATGGATTTTTTTTTATTTTTCAACATAATCTCTTTTCAGCTCTATACATTTTTCCAAGCGTTTGTACAAATTTCTTAAGCCGTCCAAAAAATAAGATTTCAGAAGCTCTTCAAAATAGTGATTTGTTTGGACGATGACCTCGTCATTTGATGTAAAGCGTCGTCCGCCAAGCCATTTTTTCAAGTCTGGAAATAAGAAAAAGTCACTGGGGAACAAATCTGGTGAATACGGTGGATGTTGTAATAATTCTAACTTTAATTACATAATTTTGGCCATCGAAACTACGCAGTTGTGTACCCATGCATTGTCTTGATGAAAGAGGATCTTTTTCTTTTTCAAATGAGGACGTTTTTCCTTGATTTCTTCGCTTAACCGATGCAACAACGATGCATAATACTCTCCTGTTATCGTTTTTCTTTCTTGCAAGTAATCGATGTAGATGATGCCGTGTGCATCCCAAAAGACCGTGGCCATCACCTTGCTGGCAGATTTCACCGTCTTCGCCCTTTTCGGAGCCCGTTCACCTTCAAAAATCCACTATTTTGACTGATCCTTTGTCTCTGGAGTATAGTAGTGTATCCATGCTTCATCCACAGTTATATATCGACGCAGAAACTCCTCAGGATTACGACGGAAAAGCGCCAAAACAGCCGTAGAGTCGACTACACGATTGCGTTTATTCTCCACCGTGAGCAAACGTGGCACCCATCTTGCCGAGATTTTTTTCACACCCTATTTTTCATGCAAAATTGAAGCGACCGTACCTAGTGATATGCTTGTGGCCTCAACTATTTTGCGCACTTTCATTTGTCAATCACTTAAAATTATATCGTGGATTTTGTCAATCATTTCGGGGGTAGTCACTTCCACTGGGCGTCGCGAACGATGTTCATCTTTTGTGGATGTACGACCACGTTTAAACTCATTTACCGAATTGTAAACAGTTGCAAACACAGGAACAGATCTGCCATGAGCTTAATCCAACTCAGCTTTAATTTCTTTTGGTGTTAAGCCTTTTAAATATAGATGTTTAATCACCGCTCGAAATTCACTTTTTTCCATTTTCTTAAACAGACACAAGTTGTTTACTTCTACTGACGATAAAAACAAAACCACTCGATGAATATGGCTCTAACTTCGTCAGATACCTAGTGAGGAATGATGCTTACTAAAAACAGACCATTTGCGATACTACGAGTGCCATCTCTTAGATTTTCTAAATACTTATTGAACAGTCCTCGTAATCAAGACTTAACTTTATAGGTACTTGTGAGGGAGCAAGAAACTACTTCATTTCAAAACCTTACTTCGTAAATAAATTTTTCTTTTATTTCACTTGTCAACATCGCATGTGTATGTTGATCAACATGTACACAACATGCTCAAACACATTTCTATACACTTTTACATTCTAATAATTCTAGCATATACATTATTCCTTCTCTTTTTCAGATTAGCGAAACTAAACCATCTGCGTAATCTAGATACTTTGTTTGTATTCATTTTACGATGAGATCTTGAACACTTTACATGTCTGATAAAACACTTCTTTTTTCAAGCTCTTTTTTTTAAGATCCATCACAAATCAGTAAAAAATGTTCTAAAACAAAATATGACCTTGTCTAACTTTTGAGTAACTTAGATATTAGACAGCATAGGCTTAAACAAGTCATTTTTCTCTTCGACAGTGTTATTTTAAATATTCGCCTTATTTATTGTTAATATCAATTTACTAAAATTTATTGGACCATATTTGAGTTGTTGGGCCGAGATTTTTTGAATTTAAGATTTTTTGGATAATGTTCTCGCAAATCCAGGCAATTACATTAAGATTTTTTAATTGAAACATCCTATATTCTGGAAAAGCTCAGTATATTTCAGAAAATTTTCTGATTTTTGCATTACGGTGAGCCATTGCTACAGGCTCTTAGATTTGGAATATTAATCTCTATAAAATAAAAACTGAAAACCAGAAAAAGTAAAAACTAAGAAACCGTTATGCTAAAGAATGAAGCAAATAAAAACGTTGACACGAGGAAATTGCATGGTGGTGAGGCGGCAGTATACAACAAACTCCTTTGTAACAGTATGGTGCCACGTAGCAGCACGGCGAAGGTGACAACTTCTAAATTAAGTACATTATGAAACCATCTCTAACTTCTGGAGACTGCTTAAACTCATCCTGTTCTTTCTCTTAATTATACCCATTAAGAAATGCAAGTTATTATTATAACTTTTATTTTTTTTTCGATAACTTAATTATTATACTGTCCTAGATAAAACAATGTTAAATTTATCTTAAATTGTCCTGTACTGCCCTGTT
The DNA here is from genome assembly GCF_000648655.2 of Copidosoma floridanum. Next base: position 46,441 of record NW_019379920.1, read on the forward strand.
CATGTATGAAACCTCTTCTTACAAAAAACTCTTATTCCATTACAACTCTTTCTGTTTCTCTTACAAACTGCTCTATATTCAACTGATCCTAATAAAATTATGCAATTTTAGAAATGACACATAAAACAACGAATTATACTTAGTGCTAGTCTACAATTTTACTTTAATTATTGAATCTAAGTCGTTAACTATCAGTTAAAAAACCTTTTTAAGCTGTTTTTTAGTTAACCTTCAAATGATCTTTGTCTTCATTTTGTTTAATAACAGCCTTAAGAACAGTCCAGTGTTTCTTTTCTAACCATAAATTGTACTTATTGATAAAATCACACTCTTTCATCAGTTGCTAACAATCATGTTCATTATTTTAAATTTCTTTATAAATATTGATCTCCATCTCTCATTTTTTCTTCTTCCCTATTTTAATCTTACTCAATCTAAATATGTGGCACGTAGACAAAACTTTGAACTGTATACGTCAACTAGCTGAGCATTTGTACTTTGCATTTATTAGAATTTGAAACATAATGATATTGTAGTACGTTAACGCAATTTTTGAGATGGTAAAACAAGATTCAACTGATCACAAAAAAATAAAACAAATGCTCCGGTTAATTTTACTTTCTGAATGAAAATATTGGCTCTGGTCGAATGCAGATGCTCGTTATTTCTTGATTTCTTGATCAAAAACTTTTCAAAATGAAAGTAAGTAAAAGGACCTCGCTAGCTATAGCTACGATAGGGAGAGGAAAGATAAAGCCATCATGGGTAGAAGTCACGTCACAACTAATAACAAACTTCTAGGATGTGCGCAATAGTTCCTCTTAGCTCTGTGCAAGTTAGAGCTGCAAGCGCGATAGATCGAACAACATTTTTTCTATTTATCTGAGCGTGCACTTACTAAAGCTTCTGCTAAACATATTTTTATTGTTTTGTTTTCTTATCATTCATTCTTGTTTCCCTCTTTCTTTACTGATTTTTCTTTAATCATTGTAATGAAAAATTTTGCTGTACACTGATAAAGAATATAATATATTTCATTATTATTTATTTTCTCTTCGTGTTGCGCTTATTAACTGGTCAACAAACTTCTGGCTTCTTTCTATTATAAAAGCTTAACTAGTGTTTAAAGAATTATTTATCCATACCAAACAATTTTTTTAAGTACCATTCATCTCTTTCTTTGAATTCTCAATCTTGCAATAACTTTTCCTGCAATTTTTTTAATCGCTGCTGTATGTTTTAAATATTTTAGTAAGATTCTATCTTCTAATAACTTTACACATTTAACTTCTGTTTCTAAAACTTCATACTTTTATTTTGTTTTTCTTTTTTCTTTTAAAGTTTGTTACTATAAAAACTGTCAAATTTTTATTGACACTGTTTCTCAAATATCTTAATGATGTAGTTTCTCCAAAGCTTTTTTCTTTTGATCGAGGTATACTCGATACTTATATTACTTCAAGTAGTTTATAAACTATATTACTTCAAGAAGTGCAGAATATTGTTTTAAAACTTTTTTTCTAAAACTACCTTGTTAAGCATAGGCTGTGCTTTACCGTACACATTTGTTTTTATCTTTCATTTTAGATACAATGTTGTTACGCAGACTGGGTAGGCTTTTGCATTGTTTCTTTTTACCCAAAGAGTTTTCAGTGTGTTAGTGAAAGTTTTTCTTTTATGGACAGCCTTACTTCGATATGTAAATAACAATTAGACGTCTTATGGCTAGTTTTAAGCAAAAAAATAAGATGAGTAATGAAGTGGGTACTTTAAGTAATTTTCTATGTCAAAGTTTGTCGTATTTCATTGGAATTTGATGTACAGAATTCGCATCACGTAATTATAAAGAAGGGCTGAGGTTCTATTTGATGTGAGACACAAATTCATTGAACACATGCTGCAAATTTTCTGCTTGATTTCTTAAACGATTACAAGAATTATTTGATGTAACGATTCTTGAAAGTACCACCTTTGTATTTATGCTTAGTTTCTTACGTACAAGCGGTGATAAAGTTATTAATTAATTAATATGTTTTATGATATAATACAGCTTATGGTTACGTAGAAGGTCAATCACTTTCTTTCGAGAAGCCTACATTTTTTTCTTGACCAATCTTTTTACCTCATGCCTTTAACGTGTGATACTAACATTACAATCCAACTGTTATTTTACAGAACTCACAATCAGAAAATATGCTAATAGTAATGAAACAAATCAAGTCTATTCTGATGACCTCTCATTATCTGTTAATGATAATGATGACAAAACAACTAAAAATCATAAAAACAACTCACTATTTTCAAGTGCTAAAAGTCCAGATGGAGTAGACAAAGAAAGTATAAGCAATCGCTCTGATAATCAAGGAGTGAGAAAAAAATTAATGTTACAGAAAGAATCTAGCAAAAAAAAAAATAAGGAAAAGAAAAAAAGGCATGCAAGGAAGAAAAGTAAAGTGTCTTGTTTAGCTTTCCTTACTTAAAAGTTTAACAACAATTTTCAATAAAATGTTTATTTCGTAGAAGTTTTAACCTCGAACTCAACGGATCACAGCTCTATGAGCCAAGTCTTTTCTGACGATTTAACGCAGTCTGTTACCTTAGATTCTAACGATAATGCTGATATTTATCACAATGATACTCTTCATTTAAGTACGCAAGGTCTAGACAGAGTAGAAAATGAGAGTAGCAGCAGTTTTTCTGATGATTATGGAGTAAAAAAAAAAAATGCTTTAAAAAGAAAACTTAGTGAACAACAGAGCAAAGACAATAAAAACAAGCACCTAAGAAGACAAGGTAAAGTATTCCGTGTACAAGTATAATAGTGCTAACAATTTCTTTACAGAAACTATTACAATAAGTGCATTAGAAAAACGATAAAAAACCTAAGTAGCATGGCCATACAATTCTCGTCTTTATTGGATTATTCCACCATAATCCACTCATGAAGTATCGAATATATTGCATGCATATATAAGTAACACAAAAATTTCTCATCACTTTACTACCAAAAATGTACTCTAATCATATGCCCTAGTAAAATGTGTTTTTAAAAATGTTTTTAATCTTTAGGTACTATGATGAATGCTAGAGATAATATAATTGAGAATTCCTCGCGACTCATTGAGTCTGATAAAAGAGATGAAATACCTTTGTCTCCTTCCATTGATAATGCTACTAACAATGAAAAAAAATCTCAAGAAAAGGTTTCCAATAACAAAGCTAAGACACAACGATTAACCAACAAAGGTAAGAAATTTTATCACACTTTTAAGTTTTTTCAATCCTAAAATATATTAATTCTACAAAAGAGCTTCAATGGCTTAGTGGTTAGCATGCTAGCCTTCTAGTGAGAGAAACTCAAGGGCTCATGAGTTTCAATTCCGTCAAAACCTTTCGAGATTTAGTTTTGGTTTGTTTTAATATAATAAGTATTTAGAATGCCAAAAACTCACTTATTCGATTTACAAAAGAAATAGTTGGTTTTTGTGCTGATGCCTGGATCTCCACAAGCAGAAAAGAATCACAAGAATTTTTACCGTAATAGCAACGGTAATCCTGTGAGTATTTGTCATTACGTAAATTTTTACCGTAGCAGTTCATGAATTGAAAGGAGAAGGCCGAGCACCTGACCCGTTCTCTGCTTAAGCTTGGACTCACCTACAAATTTTAAACCTGTGTAGATATTTGCATTAATAGAATTGGTACTCAACGTATTGTTGTAAACATGATACAGTCCTTTTTTGCTTAAAGCCATTCATGAAAGATACCCTTACTTTTATCTATGCGTTGATTTATGTAATACATGCCCGTCCCTCTAACTCACGTGACCCTGCAGCCTATAGCTATATGCTCTTTCAGGGAAAATTTTACGGTTGCCACACAGCAAAAATTATAGTGAGTTATGGATAAATTTTACAGTAGTCATTAAAATTACCGTGAACTACGGTAAAAATTTACGGAATGACAAATTATCACAGGATTACCGTCGCTTTTACGGTAAAAATTCCTATGACCCTTTTCTGCGTGTAGGGGCTTTCTTTTTTAAGAGAAGCCAACACCTGGCCAGCTCATCAGGTAGAGCCACTATTGGCTTTAAAAAAATTGGAACACTGAGTTAAATGGCTTATTAAAAAAGATACTTCCAGTAATCTTGTTAATACCTTCGGTATGCTTGAGACAATCACTGATCCTGTGAATAGTATTTAGTAGGATAAATAACCGAGTCATCTGATAAGAACTGTACAAAGGGCCTGCATAAAAGTCTCGAGTAATGGGGGAAAAAAGACGGTAATTACAAAAAAAAGTTTTTTTTTTCACCTTTAATCCTAACTAAAAATTGCAAAAATGATAAAGTTGAACGAAAAAAGATTTAAGAAAAATTTATTAGCATTAGGAACTGTAAATGCCAACACTGACAAGACTTTTGAGAATTAATTAAAGGGAGACTTTTTATTTTCAGATACTAAGCAAAATGTTCAAAAAAATATGATTTTGAATCATTCGCAACTCATTGAAACTGATAAAAGAGATAAAAGGTCTTCATCTCTTTCCATTGGTAATGGTACTAAAAATGATAAGAAATCCAAGAAAAAGGTTTCTAATGAAAAGTCTAAGATACAAGAATCAACTAACAAAGGTGAGAAGTTATATCAAATTTTAAAATTATTTCAATGCAAAAATACATTTTGTTTTACTTTGCCATACGGGTAATTTTTTATAAAGTAGTTTTTAGCAAAACTTATTGCATATTATACCCTTTTGATTTTCAACTCAAATCCAAATCAGAAATCCCAAAGTGACAGAGTTAATTAAAAAAAAAAGAGTTTTAGAAAATTTCAATAGCATTGGCATTTGTACATGTCAAACAGACAAGACTTTTGAAATAAAATTAAAGATACAGACCTGATATAAAAGTAAGTTTTTCCATTAGAAGAGACAAATTTTATTCACATATTAGTAACAGAAGAAATGAAAATAGTTCAAAAATTAAAACAGAAACATAATTGGCAACTAAGTTTAGACATTTACACTTCTTAAAAAAAAAAAAGAAATAGAAATATCTAGCCCAGGCAGAGATACAGTGCATAAATAATTTGTAAAAACTTTAAAGAATAGAAGGGAGAGATTCATAAGCAGAGCAATACTAACGATTTTAACGTAAATTGAAAGTCTAAAAAATTAAAATGTTAGGTTGTAAGGGAATTAAAAAATATGACAGTGTAAAGTTGTAAAATATTATTAACATGCAGAAAAATTTAACTTGAAAGTCAAAGAATAAATTTAAGAACAAAAATAGTATTATTTAATTATTCCCTCGCCTGCTTATGTATTTTACCTGTTCGTCACTATTAAGTCATAAACTGCTCATTATTAATACTATGGAGTTATGTATTTATTTGAACATAACATAATCTATTCAATGATACACTCAAATTTAATTAAATTGTAGTGTCTAAAAAAACAAAAAAAGATATCTGTGATTTGAAAATAGTGTTCACATCATCTGATCTGCACAAACCTAGCAAGTCTTTTTAAATTTTTCTCGACACTACTTGAGCTGTGCATCCAGTCAGCATGTTTTTGACACTGATTTTTTTGTAAGAATCTTAAAATTCTATGACATTAGCACCATAATTCACTAAGTCAAGCAAAAAATAGCACTGATCTATGGTTAAAATCCAAACCATTACTACTTCTAAGTATTCAATCGAAGCTGCGTCATGCTTGTACAGTACAGTAATACCACAAGTTATCCAGTAAATGCAACCAATTTACAAAATTATATAGGTGAAAGAGTTTGTGTTTAAGTTAAATGGTTGAATGTTGTAGACACGAGCCACATTTTTTTTCGTTGTAAATCCAAAATGTTCTGCTCAATAGATTTGGTTTATCTATGTTTGAGTTTTACTTATTTGTATAACAAAAAAACATGAGCATATCAATAAATTAGTTTAGTAGGATTTTTAAAGACGGACCATCATCACTGTCTTGTCAAGGCAAGTTCTGAAGGAAAATAAAAGCACAGCAAACAGTGGTTTCTTATTTATCTCATCTATTGCACTCTCGTGACGGTATATTATACAAGTTCAACCTACTATAACTTTCTCGTAGTATCATACTAATCTTCTACTGCCTACTTATCTCTTTTGTCTCACCCCTACTAGATAGACTAAGTAGTCGTGCTTGGTACTTACACATAAGTTTTGTAATTGCTATCGGTTAAAAATAAATCCCAACCACTTGAATGCGTTTACCTCTTTGAAATTTTAATTTTCCTACATTTAAGCTTCTTTCTTTTCTAACAACGTTTATCGAAAGGTAAGATTTTGTTTTAATTTACTTCCAGATGTACGAAACCTTTTTAAGTTTGCCCTCGTGACAAGCAAAACTTTCCTGTCTAAGGCAAATAGCACCAGATAGTCTACTTAGATCGTCAACCGGACTGTACCTTGCCGAGTAAAATGATTATAGCTATTTGCCAGTGTTATGAAAAATTTTCACTATTTCAAACTGTTTTTATCTTCAATTACCAAAATTTTGTTGAGTCTACCTATATACATTAATGCTGTAATAAGTTTTTTAAAATATATTTACACCTTATTTTATTTTTAGTGATCAAATTATATTCTGCACGTCAATTAAACTACAGAAATATATTATATTACACTTTAAGTCACTTTTCTATGTCTTTTTTTTTGAAAATCTTTGTACATTATTCTTTAACAAAGCTTTTGGACATCGAACCCATACTTCTCGACCAGAACCAATACTTTTTTTTTCTATCTACATCAAAAAAATTTTAATAACATATTAATGTTTTTCGTAGTCTTTATCGATTTTACTTTTTCTGCATTTTGTTATTTTTGTTTTAATTTATGTGTATCTTCAAGCAGCTTTTATCTCTTTGTTTAAAAAATATTCTCACATCACGGAAATATAATAGCAATTCTTTTTATCTATTTCTAACCACACATCTTTTTTCGGATTTATCTATCTTATTTTCAATCTTTAATCAATTGTACGTTTTATTACTTTTGTATTTCTTTTTAAGTTCTTATTTAGTGAGCCTTGATTAGCAAAAAAAATCTCACTGTCATTGCATCTAGAGATCAAATTTATACGGCACCAACATTTTTGAAGCCATGATAGACTTAATGATGTATGCAGTACATATGCCTCTTCAAAAATTTTAAAATATGGTAAGATATATATTGATTGATAATGAAACTGAAAAACTTTATTAGAAAGAGAGAGTTAATGTTTTCTTCAGCACAGCAATAGAAAAATAAGGATTCAAAGTTGTTATTCTTAAACAAAAACATAAAAATACAATATAAGGTCGTTAATCCTGTATGCTTTATAAATGTTTAAAAAATCAGTACCCTGACTGAAATAATAAAGTTTAAAATATAAACATATTTAACGTTGAAACAGAAAAGATAAAGCTTACTGATTACAGTTGGATGTAAATACAAAGAAATATCACGAAATAAGGACAGGTATTACATCTATTGTATCTTGCTCAATTAGTCATGTGATAGTCTTGCTTGCGTATAGCTAAGAAATATAAGTTGTAAGTAACATCATGACTGAAATTAAGTGTCCTTTCAAGGTAAGAGTTAGAAGACCAAAGTAATAATCAAGACGTACCGTCGCCTTGGTTAATCGAATATTTTTTGTGGATTTTAAAAAAGTGCCTACTACTGTGCAGCGAAGTAAGAGATATCTTTTACGAATTAACATAACTGTGACTCAGTTCATTTCTCTTCTAATAAAACGTATTCAATAACTAGTGTAGCATACAATAGCCTAATAATCTGAGATATGCCAAAGTTAAATTAATTAAAATATTGAATAAAATAATACCCTGGATACTACACAAATAAGCCGTTAGAAATTGTACGTTGGCTAATTTTAATATACAAAACCCACAGTACAATAACTGTACGGTTTTTATATGGGTCATTGTAAAAAAACTTAAGCGATTAAAGAGTAATTTTGACCTCATATGAAATTAGTCTTATTATCACTTTTTTTCGCTCTATCATGATTTGTAAGGTAAAACTAAGAGAAAAAAATAGTGGCAACTCCTACATACGTAAGCACCTCTGAATACACACAAATTTTAGATTTTTGGTGGTTACGGTGATGACAAAATTTTTTAGAATTAAGATAATTTTGATGTTTTTTAAAATTTTCTTCAAGTTTATTACTCTGTTTTTCTATACTTTCTCTATTCTTGGCTAATTTTAGATTTTTTTCTCTAAAACTTTTTTTTATTCATTCTAGCAGTTGAATGTTTCAATTTTTATACTTTAGCTTTTATCTCTTCATTAACTTTGGAATTTTTCAATGTAACGGAACTTTATACATTTTTCTTGATACCGGGGCCATTTTAAGTCCTTAAATGTGTAACCTACGCGAAAAAATATATCTGTTCACATAATTAACAGTAAAACTTATTTTTTGGGGTTACGGTAATGACAAATCGTCTTAAATAATGGATTTCTGAACTAAATAATTCTTTCAAAATATTTTACCCGCATTTTTAACTTGTATTTACCATCTCGTTCGAGTTCTCACCACTTAAAATACGTACATACACTTTGACGATAAGTTCCAGCTGGTAACGGTAATGACCGGTTTCATTATTTTTTCAAGTGCAAGAAAAAAAAAACTGTCTAAAAAAAAATTTTTTCAATTTTTCAACCACCTTGCAGGTTTGTTAACATAGTCCATACAAATAAAGATAGATAACGTCAGTGGTGACTCCACTAAAGTCGAAAAAGCGATTGCACTGCAAGAATTTGTGCGAAAAGTTTGAAATCAACAAAATAGAGAGACACAATTCGAGAGAAAACATGTACTACGTAAAATTAAAAAAAAATTTTTTTCTATACAGTTAAGTAGGCATTTGACTGAACTTTAAGATATTTCGATATAAAAAATTAAAATAATCGAAATTTGTTTGTAATCAAGGAAGAGAATGTAAAATTCTTATCAGAGACAGGTTACGGTACTGACATTTTAACATCATATTCCTTGTTTAAGCTTGCAAATCATACCTAATTCGAGATTTGTATGAATCCAAAAAAACACAATTACTTTTAATAAAATTTTTGTATATAAATATTATTTTAACAATTTAACTGTTTGTAAAGAGCAAGGACATGAAAAGTCCAAGTTTTTTTACAATGACCCATATATAAATTTAATGAGAATCCATCGTTATTCACTCTCTCAATTTAAAAATTCTTATAAAACGTTTTTTTCTAACACAATAGCTGTAGCTATTAAATCAGATACATCGTTTGTACTTAAAGCAATCTCATTTTGTTTTAAAGTTTCTTCAATTTTGGAGACATTATGAACTAAATTTAATATACTAAATGTATAATTAATCATACATTCTTCAGTTTTTCAACCAATCTAATTCGTTAGACATAATGATAACGATAACTTATAAGAACATAAGCTTCACAGTTCTTTTTAATGTAAGGAAATTAAAGTTAATAGTGCTATGTTTGAGTAATTGTAAATTAAACAAAGCAAGTAAAGACTATTTTTACGGTAACTCGCGTTATATTTGCATTATTTCACGGGCCAGCTCATTACGTTCTGCCCAGTACCACAAAAAAAGATTATGTTCGTTACTAGCTTCAGCGTCATCGTGACTTTGTAAACATGTATTGGTCTCATTTTCTGATGCTATACTTAACACTGTGCCTGATTACAATAATCTTAGCTATATTATCGTAATACGACCATATACTCGTATTCAATCATTTTTCTACATAGATATTTCTAAAATTTTTTTGATGTGTGAGCTCTGTTATTTGTATCTTTTTTTTTTAGTCTTTTCTAAAATTACAAGTTACTTAAAATGTTATAAAATTTCGAAATTTTTTTTTTTTTTTTTCATAGGCAAGGACCGTAGTGAATATTTGACAACCAGTATTTGCTCAGCAGTAAGCATACATTTTTGTAAATTAATATTGATCTAATGGTCAAGGGCTTTGTTTTTGGCAAAGACACTTAAATCTTTCTCAGAAATATTTTTCAGTTAACGAAAATTTTTTTTAAGACATCGGCTTTTGTGGAGTTTTATTTCTGAAATTTTCTTTTAATGAATTTTCTAAATGTATTTATACCTTATTAATCTTGACTTAAATGACGAATAGTGTGGATAAAAGTAGTAGAAAAGAAGTTTAAGATCTTTAATAAATCAGTTACTGATGTACAAATGTTAGATTTAAGACGATTCAAATTAAAAAATAATAACTATGGCATACTTGATTAATAATAGTGAATATACTATAACTTAAAATCAAAATTAAACTGAAAAAAACACAGCGAATAAACAAAAAGAAAATCCAAGTTAATTTGTTAAAAACCTTCATTCCAGTTTTGTTAGGGTGCAAGATTTACGCTTGTTAATTTAAGATGACAACTGATATTTTGAACTTAAAAAAACTAATTTAACAATTAATCGTAGGCATAAATGAAAAAAAAATTTTATAACTTATTTATATAGAGATGAGTAAAGTAATTAGTATTAGTCAGTTTACCTGCAGGGTAGTCTCAAGAGCCTCCAATAGATCGATGAACCCCTTCTTCTACTTACAATTTAACACTGTATTGATAGGGTAATAGGAGGATTATCAAATAATGGACCTAGAGCTAGATTTTATCAAGGTAACTAGGGTATCAGACTTGCTTGTAGTATCTCAGGCCTTTTTTTGAACCGTTAATACAACAGCTTCACAATTTTGTCAAGACTTTTAACATAATTTAGAATTATTATATCGTATGGGTGGCTTTAGTTTGGGGTACATTGAAAACTCTTACTATTTAATGTTATCAAATAACTTGTCATATATTGTTATAATATATAAAATTGATTTTTTGTTTTCCAGACAATAATGAAAAAGATTCAAACAAACAGGAAGAAAACATTGAAATTGAAAATATTTCTATCACTGATGTTGATTTATCACAAAATTTCTCACTTTACGAAGCTACAAACAGTAAAGGCTATGGAAAGAAATATTTTTGCCCTGTGTGCAAGAAATTGGTTTCTAAGTTTTGCACGAAATTTAGCAATACACACAAATGTCCAAGAGATAAAGGTAGCGTTGGATTTTGACGAAGGGTCTAAAGAAAGGCGAGACGCTATTGCTCTTATAAAAAATAAAGGTTTCATGATTCATAACTCCGATTTTAAGTACCATAAAGGAAAGCTTTTGACCTCAAGGAGACGAAGACAAGATTCAGACATGAAAGGGAATCAACTAGAATGCTGCCCTGATTGTAATGGTCTTTTTACTGCAGGTGGTCTTAGAAATCACATTTGTAAGGGTAAAGTAAGTGAAATACCCAATAAGACTAAAGAAGTTTTAAAACTTGGGCGCAGAAAGTTTCTTCAGTGTAAATCTGGATTATCCGTTCGTATGAGATCGGAGATTCTTCCAACGTTTACAAAATCTGAATACTTAGAGATTATTAAAAATGATACACTTATCCTGCAAATTGGTGAGTCTCAATGTCAAAAGTACCCGGAGTCTCGACACAATAGTCTCATAGCCCGCAACATGAGGTACTATGCTAAATATTTGATTGCAATGAAAGAAATCAATTCTGAAATCACCGATCTTGCATCTACAATAGACACAAAATACTATAAATCAACAGTTGCAGCTATAAAAATTGTTTCTAACTATGATGAGAAAAAACGACAATTTTTAACTCCTAGTACAGCAACATTGCTTACAACGAATATTAGTAAGGCTGTTGACATTCATGAAGTCGAACTGATAATGCATCCTAACAAGGACTTTAAAGAAAAAGTTCTTTCTGAAGTAAGAAATTACAAATCTCTTATTGGAAAACGATTTTGTAATGATGTAAACAAGCTTGCAAATATAAATTATGCTAAGAGTAAGCAGAATAAACCTGTCAAACTTGTTGATACAAAAGATGTTAAGATTTTTACTGATTACCTGGAAAAAATACGCCTTCAGAGTTTGAAAAAGTTGCACCACGAAAATTCAAAAAATAATTTTGATTACCATGCGTGGAAGATGCTGTCTGAGGCAACACTCTGTGGTGCTATGCTTTTTAATAGAAGGAGGGCTGGTGAGACCGAACGTATTGAAATTGATAGTTTTAAAAAGATTTCCGTAATAACAAAAAAGCATCCAGAGTACAAAAAAATGAGTTCTGCTGACAAGAAACAAGCTCAACGTTATGGGCGCTTTGTAATTGTTGGAAAGCTTTACAACAGTGTTCCAATTCTTTTAGATAAACATTTCCGTGAATGCTTTCAGGCAATTATTGACAACCGCTCAAAAGCAGGTGTACGAGCAACTAACCCCTATGTCTTTGGTATAGCCAACAGAGACACTCAAATAGATAAACACCTTGAAGCTTGCTCTATCATAAGAAAATATGCTAGCTTATGTGGTGCCGATAATCCTGAACTGCTGCATGGGACAATTCTACGAAAACATCTTGCAACCGACTTATATAATGAAAGAGTAACTGAGGCAGAAGTAGCTCGAACTGCTAAATTAATGGGACATAAGGAAAAAATTCATCAAAATGTATACCAACAAACAGACATTGTTGATATTTTTAAAGTATCCAGAGATCTAGAGCGAGCATCTGGAAAAAAACGAAAGATGACTTCTCAAAATAACATTGCTAAACGGAAAAAATTGAGGTTCATTGATGATAAAGGTAAAAAATAAATTTTGACTAATGTTCTATCTTTAATTTTTTATTTTAAGTATTGTTGAGATATTTCATATATTTTATTAGAGTTAACAAATCTTTTATTGACTCAATAGAACTAACTTTAAAAAATCACTTTATGTCAGCTATATATTTTTTTTTCTTATAAGTTATTTGTACTGCTACATTCTTATGTAACTCTGGTTACAATTTCTAATCTTTTGGTTTATTGTTTTAAGTTGATTTATCTACCTTTGTATTTCAGCCAGTATTCTTAACTTCTTATATATATTTTTGCTCTGTATGTTACATCAAGACACAAAGTGACAGTTTTTCCATTATTTTCTGATAACTTAAGGCTTATCTATCTTTTACTTACAATCTTCCTTTTCTTCTCATAATTATGTACATGCAACTACAAGTTTTTGCCTCTGCAAAATTTTTCTTCACAGCTGCTAGTTTTTGTCTTAGTTAAGGTAGCAACCAGCCATAACCTGGTTTTCTATCTTAAGATCATTCCCACTAATTCTGTCCTCCATTTTAACTTATTGCATGTTTTTTATGTTGCTTGCTTTACAACTCCGAATTTTTTTCTGTGTAGTCAAACGAGCGAGTTTCTTACTTACTTATTGATGTATTTTGAAATTCCTAGATTTGTCACACATTATTTCGACAAACTGCTCCCATTATATTCACCCTATTATTTTTTTTTATTTTATTTATTTATTCGTTCTATGTGCAGATTTACATAATTTTTGGATTTAGTGACATTTTCAGAGTATACGGTGTATCTTCTACCATTGTTTTCAAATTTACGTATACATTGTATTCCCACTCTTGCTTTAGGTTTTATTCTTTGCTAATCGTTTACTCTACTGACTATCTCACATTTTGCACTGCATTTCTTGCGATCGTTATTCCTCTACCTTACAACTTTGCTACAACTCTTGAAGTGTCAAACTTTCTTAGTTTTATGCTGTTCTTACATGCTGTTACAAGTTCAGTTTGATCCCCTTTCGTGATAGTAAATGCCCTACTCTCTTTTGTTTCCCTAATCCTTGTTTTCAAAACTTTTTTTATATGGTTGGTATTAATTTTGTTCGTTACTATTAGAAAAGCACAGATATATTCAATTGCTTTCACTTCAAATTCCGCAGAAACAATGATTTTTACTTTAAATTCCGTAGTTAGTCTTCGTAAATTTTTTTTATTTTCTCTATATCTGCACTTTAATATGTAAGTCTCGTCGATTATTTTTTCATCAATTTTCTTTGATTCTTGCTTTTCACAAAATTTTAATCTTTAGTTGAACATACAGGCCTTACTGTTTCTTCCCTAAATTATGTTTAATTTCATCTAATAATTTGGATTATTTTCAAACTGGTTCACAATATAATCGCCATAATATTAATCAAAAGTTTTATCTCATTTCTAATGCAGCTAACTTTCAACCTTATTTTACTTTACCTCTTATTACTTTAGATTTTGTACAAACTATGCTTATTAATCAAGCTTACTTTTTATTTTTGTTAGTAAAAGTATTCTTAAAAAATCTGCCATTATCTCATTTTCTCTTGCTGTGTGTTTTACATTTCTATCATTTCCATGCTTCGAGTACTTTATCTTTGCTCATCACTATTCCGTTTTTTATATTATTTGAAAAAATTTTTCTTTTTTTTTTTACATATTCCCACCTACTTCTATTTCCCTATAATGATCTGTTTTTTATATATTTGTCAAATAAGTGATGTAGACTTTTTTATTAATGTCTTCTTCCATAATCTTTCTCTTCATTTAGAACGGCACGTTTGCTTCGAAGAATTTGTTATAACTTTGAACTAACTTCACTAGTCTCAATTTTTTATTTATTTTTTGTCCTCTACTTGTCCTTACTCATTCTTTTTATCTATAAGTTTTTTTTTCTATCTGACATTTTTTCTGTATTTTCTATCTTTTGATTTTGACAAATTTTTTGCTGTTATTTTTTTCTTAGCTTCACCTCCTCGTTTCAGTTTTGTGACAATACATACATTCTAGTTTTTCATATTTTGTTCACTTATTTGTTCTGAATTATCTAAAAATTTTTCTTCTACTAATTTTTCTTTTAAGGCTCCCATTTTTTTGTCTTTTCTTTTCGTCCCAACTTTTCCATTTAACACTTTTACTATTTTTAAGTTATCACCTTTATTTGATATTATGTTGTCGAATGATTTGATTGAGTTATATTATCTACTTTAATGTCTTTAACAATGTTTTCTTGCCTAAGTTCTTATTTTAGACCCTAATTAAATAACAAACTTACCTTATCCTCAAGTTCTGTTAGTTCTCTTATCTTATCTTCTATGGTAGCTTGTATCTTATAGCCAGGCCTAAGTCTCTGCCTATACCCTGTTATTTTATCTTTTTTCTGTTTATACACATTATTTTTTCAAAGAAAATTGTAATTTTGACCCAGTATAATATTTTCATTATCCCCATTTGTCTTATTTTACAGTCCAAATTTTAAAAATATCTGCTTTCCATCTTTATTCATGGTTTCTTTCTTCTTCTTTTTTTCTTTTATCTCACTTGCCATTTATCTCATATTTCCGACCTGTTTTTTTAAAATTTTGTTTCCTCCTTCCCAACCAAAAATGATTGTTTATTCTGTTTCTCCAATAACCTGCTTTTATTATGCTCTTTTTTTTAATAAGAAGCCTTTTTTTGTTCATACAGTTTTTTTAATAGCTGCAACAAATGTGTATACAAAATTTATTATTAGTGTCCTCTGAAATGACTCTAGTGTTTTTCAGCAACTGTGTTTCATACAGACTAGCGAATTAAGCTCTTCGTTAAACTGTATAAAATCTTTCTGCAAATTTTAAACTCTACTGAAACAACAAAACAGAACTTTTTTCTTTTTAATATACATATTTATTTTCTATGTTTTACCTAGATTAAAAATTTGACTTTTTTCGTTTATTCCGTTTAATAACAGACATAATTCTTGCCTTAATTGTTTTTACATTGTCTTCCAATATTGATTTTAATCTATTTAAATCCGAACATTCTGCCTTTTTGTTTTGTAAGGAGCCTATTTATTGCCTGCAATTATTATACTATGTAATTTCTCTTAAAACTTCACTTACATTATTTACCTCAAAATTTTTACAAAGCAAGTACAAAGGAAAAGGTTTTGTCTAGAAGTTATTTCAACAGGTCTTGACAATCCAAACTTAATTATTATTTTCTTACGTATATTTACTAAGCAAATTGAATAATTGGAAAAGTGATACTTGCTAAACTAATGATAAATTCCTTTACTAGGACGCAATGACTTGATAATACTAATCTTCTACATAAACTAGAAGATCAAACGTACAAATAGTGAAACGTCTATTTGAAATGCTCAGCATTGTTAATTGTTACCTCATATAGGTTATATGATTATTTTGATATTAGATTACTACAGAAAAAATTTTTTTATTTTTTTTTTTTATATTTTTTACTTACTATGTCTCATTAATAGTTACACTTTTTCTATATGTGATTTTTTTCATTCTTTTGCCATCTTTTTAATGAATATAAAGTGTACTTTTTTTTATAAAGGCTTCCTTTTTTTTAATTTAGTTTTCTAAATCTAGTATTCATGATTATTAAGTTTTTTCTGCTTATTATTTTTACGGAAATACATTCTTTCATTCAATATATTTAATTTTTGTTTACTTACAAGAAGCAACATCTAAATGCTTCATGTTCAAATTGTTCGCATAGAGTATTATGAAGAACTCATTGCAAGTGTCGATGCCTACATCGGATATATTTATAATAAAGATCAACATCTTCATCAAAATTCGTGATAAAAAAAAACAATTTTCTGATATATTTCATTAATATTATTAAAGAAAATAGATTTTCCCTTAAGTTTCGGCACGACAATTTTTGAAAACGTTCTCGAAGTGGGACAATATATGTCCGTTCACTAAACCCATTTTTATCCAACGTATACAAAAGTTTCTTTAATTGCTCGGATAATCCTTCAACTGTATTTTTATTGACTATTTCTCAGAATTTTTCATATTTCTTCCTTCTAATTAATTTCTTGTTCTGTTTTTATACCTCTAATGTAAGATGATAATGTATACTTAGCATGTTCTTATTTAAAAAAATTTTGCCTATCGTACAAAAACTATTACGTTAACTAAAAATATCTTAAGAGTATGCGTGTTAAAAACTTACTCATAAGGTTAGAAAAGATTTAAAGAAATGTGTTATAATTGATACTTTGTACTTTTTTTCCACAAGTTTGATATACAGTTCCCAAATAATTTTAGATCTAGATGAAGAAGCTGAAATAAGCGAACTGGCATATCCTGAAGATACTTCCATACAAGATGTAACAATAAATGATAAAAAAAGTATTACATCTGATAGTTCTATGGAAAAATATGTTCCTTCTAAAAAAAACGAAGAGTTCAAAAACATTTTAGTAGTTCAAGTGATTCAAATAATGACAGCACTACTATCGATGACAACCAAAATGAAGGCATTGATGACCTAAATTGTTCAGATAAATACGGTAAGTAGATTATTTGTATCATTTGTCATTTTTAAGAGAGTAAAATAACAGAGAGTAAAAGTATTACAAGACCATGTATTTCAAACGAAAATGTTTAAATCAATAAACAAGAGCTTTAAAAAGTGTATTGAAAAAAGCTAGTTCATTCGATACTCGAGTTGTTTAAGGTAATAGGTATAAAAAATAATCCATTTATAAAATGACCCTTTAATAAATAAATTTAATGGTGTTCAAAAAAACTATATCAAGTATGGCTAAAGATACAGTTACAAATTCTTTCAGTATTAGACCCCTTACAAGAACTAATTAGAACTTATTAGACGAAATATACATATTACTTCTCAATAAGAATTGATTTTGTTTGGTGGAACCTCGTCAAACTTTTTTTTTGACAGATGTTGAAATTATAAGCAAATTAAATTTGAAAAAGTAGTACTTGATCTCTAACACATTTTTTTCCAGACCAAACATTCTATAAAATTAAATCCATTCACTAGACGCTGGCCACCTAATGTTTACTACTAAATTCTTCTTTGTAGACCCTTCAAACAAGATCTTTCATACTTATAACTTTTTTAAATATTCGAATATATTACCTTGTTTTAAGTTTACATAAAATGAAATTCGATATTTGATTATTAAGAGGCTAGAATTTCACGGTGAAATTTAGTTTGATAAACACGATAAACTAAGTGTGCTGGAGTAACTATGCAGCTTACTAGTAAAGAAATATTTTCTGGGGTTATTTTAAGTTTAAATAAAGCTTTTCAAAGTAAAAAATTCCTTAGTTATGAAAACGTTCTAAAAAATATTGTTACAACTTTTATTTTTTATTGGTTTTTCAGAAAAAATACAGAATAGAATGAAACTGTACAAGAAATAGAAACTGTTGCTGAACAAATTAAAAAAGAAAAAAGAAATTGTTCTTGAATATATAAGTGAGCGTTAAAGTTTTCCTTAGAAAAATACAGAATTCCACAGAAACAAAATTTATTGAAAGGTTAGATGGTCATAAGTTACCTATGCTGTTTGCCTTTAGAATGTGACTTTTTTTGAAAAGGTTTTTTAAGTAAATGGAACATTCTATAGTTACACTTTAATATTGAATAAATGCAAAAAAACTAAAAATATGGAAAAATAACAGTTAAATATTCGTATGTTTTTGAGTAGGGCTCATAAATTATTGTTTATTTACACGTATCATTTCTTGTACATAATGCTATCTATTAATAATTTTCTGTCAGGAATGAATTTTTGTTGAATTACATTACAAGCTAGTTTTTTAATTTTTTAAAAATGCTTCTAATTGTACCAGCGTACCTGAGGGCAATAGACTTTAGAGAAACCATGTCGTATGTATCCAATTATTTACAAAATAGCAATTAACTACATAATGTTTTGATTTAAATTTTATGCTACATATAAATACGTTTTTGCTATCAGTTTAAAGATAGTAGTAATGAAACTCTAGTCTTCGAAGTTTTATAATACTCTCTTAAATTTTTCTTGGATAATACTTTACTGTTTATAAGATTATTTATAAGATTATTTAACATTCACAGATTCAAAGAAGGTTAACTTTAAACCACGTTACACTAATGAGCAAAAGAGGGATATAATTCAGTTTTTTGAAGCCGAAATTAGACAAAAAAGGATCCCATTTAGTGCAGCTGTGCGTAGAGCACAAGAAATTCATGCGTTTCTTGCGACAAAAAGCCTGAATACCATCAGAACTTACGTTAATAACATTATTAAGGAACCCCATAAATTTAAGTTACAAATGATTTAATTTATTAATAATTTTTTATAACCAATTACTTTTTCAGTTTATATTTACAATATAAAATGTTTTTGTATCGAAAAACAGAGATAAGGAAAATTTTTTTTGTAATGTTTTGTGAAACTGCTGTAATAAACACTTTTAAATGATAGAAAAATTTAACTTGAGTTCTTACTAATTAATACAGGTTAAGACATAATTTGTATGGATACAGTAATCTCTGAGGTTGCTTTCGCAATACTGTTTTTTATTTAATATGTTTGTTGGTTGCTCAGTTTTTAAATTAAGATCTTATGAGTTATAGTATGTTACATAATCTGGAGCTTTTAAAAAATGGATGTTGTGGTTAGATCTCCTTATTGTTAGTTCTTATTACGTTATAATAAGTCTAAGTAATCCAATTGCAGACTGTAAATTAAATTCAGCTAGTAGTAGAAGTAAGACTTGAAATGAAACATTATTATCAACAATTAATGCTTAAACTAACAATGACTGCTTTAGATACAAAAAATTAAGGTTTTAGGGCGATAATCAAATTAACAACGCTCTTGCCAAAATTCAGTACGATTGTAATTAGCAAGTTCCTAAAAAATTTTTGAATGACGTGTGATCAGATACAATATTAACATACTAAAGGTACTCACGTCTGTAGTGTGTAACTTAGCTACTTTTAAGATCAGAGCATAATTTGCCTTACAGTGAAAATCATGGTGTATAAAACTTTCAAGAAAAAATCAACGTGAACACTTTGATATTATCTCTCACATGAACTTAAATGAGGACTATACAAAAAACTCGTCAGAAATACTTGATATGCTTGATGTAGCGCTGATAGCGTTCTGAGAAATCGATAGGTCGTAAATAAAGACTTTAGTAATGCGAATTGAATGTTTACCCTAAATACTGTCTGCTGTTAAGAATATTTCCCCAAAAATAAATAAAATTGGATAATGACTTGTACGCTGAAAAAAGAAGGGTTAAAACTGCAACATATATTCACAATTTTTATTTTCACGCATCTGTTTGGAAAATACCTTACAGAAGTCATTTTATGTAAAAAAATGATTTAAAACTTTCTGAGGCACTATACGACTTAGCATGTTCTTATTTAAAAAAATTTTGCCTATCGTACAAAAACTATTACGTTAACTAAAAATATCTTAAGAGTATGCGTGTTAAAAACTTACTCATAAGGTTAGAAAAGATTTAAAGAAATGTGTTATAATTGATACTTTGTACTTTTTTTCCACANAATGTACTATGTAGTTCTGGCAAGTTCAATATAAATGCTTTTCTCACAATTAAGAAATCAGATGGTTTTTTGTAGGTTAGTACATTTTTATTGATTGATTTTTCTACTTGTTTATGCTGTGCATTAGCGTCAAATTATCCTTAAAGAGGATCGGTTGTTTTTGTGTGGGGCAGTGAGCAGGTATGCGAGGGCTCTCATATGACAACGCATTAAAGTGATTTGTACAAACCGTGCATGAAAACAACCATCTACTGCATCATGGTTAATTAGATTACTTATAAAAAAATTACCGTACGTACTTAAAAACAGCTAGTTTCTGATAGTATGTGTGTAGTATAAAACTCAAAAATACGCTATTTACATCATAAAAATAAAAAAAAAATTGAAAGAGACTCGATAAATTTTTGAAAAATAAACTTATTTTGCACAACATTATAGTTTGAGGTCTTGAGGAGGGCTGTGATAAGTTTCAGATCATGATTTTAAGTTTTATAAATTCTAAACACAATTTGGTAAAGATGTCTCGCTGCCTATGGAAAGACCAGGTGGCAGCAGACGATGGTTGGTTTCCTCCCATACACATAGCACATGACCTGCTCGTGACTCTGTTTACGTTTGCATATATATTTCTTCCAAATGCCTGATAAGTGCATATTTTTCAATACAAGAGTCTTCCTTAAGAGTTGAGTTCTCCAATCGAACTTTCTCCCCATTATGAATCTATCTCTTGCCTCAAAATTTGTGCAACAAAGGCTGAATAATCGCTCTTGCCCATGAGAGCAANAACATCTTTATTGTTATTATCATCATCATTATCATTAAAATTATCATTATATTTATGGTCAATATCATTTTTACTATCATTATTATCAATATTATCATTATCATTATCATCATTATCGTCATCTTCTTCATTATCATTATAATCATTATCATCGTCGTCATCATTATAAAGCAAATAATAATTATTATTAATGTCATCATCATCATGATTATTATCGTCATTATCGATAACAACATTATCATCAGTATTGTTATTATCATAAGCATTATCATCATCACCATGAATAATATTATCACCACATTATAATCAACAACATTATCATTTTGATTATTATCATCATCATTAAAATTATGATCATTATTATCATAATTTCTACTATCATCATGCTCATCGTTATTATCGTTATTATCAGTATTATCATCACCATTCTTATTGTTTTCATTCTTATTACCACTATCAGCATCATTATTCTTATTATTATCTTCATTATTATTTAAGTCATTATCTTAATCACTATCATCATCATAATAATCATGATCATCATTATTATCATCATCATCTTCATGGCCATTATCACCATAATCATTAATATCATTGTCATTATCACCATAATTATCATTGCCATTATCGTCATCGTCATTATCGTCATCATTACTATAATAAACATCATCATACTCATTCTTATATGCATTTTCATTACTATTATAATAATTATAATTATCATCTTGACCAACATCTTCACTGTCATTATCATCATCATCATTAGTATGATTATTATCATACTCATAGTCATTATCATTTTTACTATTATTATTATTAATATTATTAATATTGTTATAACTATCGTCGTTATATTCTCTTCAGTCAATAGCTTACCGTTGCTTTAAGGATCCGGCGAGGGTGGTAGTTCAGGTGGGGGCCTTATGCGCTTTTTGTTAGGCTCCCACAAGTCAATCCTCATTCCTGGCCTTCCCTCTACATCTTGCATTTTCATGCCAATCATTGCTAGAGCCTGTAATTCATCGGACCTTCCCTCTAATAAATCATGTATGTTCAGCTCTCGTTGTTTATTAGACTCGATTAGATTCCTTACATGTTCTTTTTCTTCATGGTTGCAACCGGCTATATCTACGAGTCGCATTATCTTATCAACCCCTTCTTGCTTCTCTAACTCTTCTTTGTCTTTTGTGAAAATTTCAATTTTTTTCTTGTCATCTCTTTTTTCTTTATTAAATAATCTTATCATTGCTTCCCCAAGCTTTCGACGTCATCCCCTTCGATGTCTTCTGCGTGCTTCCGGTAAATTTTCTCATATTCTAGCAGCTCTACTTCCGGAACAGGCACGTATTTTATTTCGTTACTTGTATTAATACACTCTGCGACTATTTCACCATTAACATTCCTGGCTATAAAGTTCTAGAACAGTATTCCTTCCTCCATTTTTTGGAGGGGTATCCAGCCATTTTCTGAATTATTTTTGCTTTTTCTTATTCGCGCATAAATTATTTGCCTCGATCTCGCAGGTATTTTAAAACACTCCAGCCTTACCCGTGGTATCTCTACGCTATCCAATTTAATGGTATTCTCGGCGGCGCTTATGTGGCCCCGGTATCGCTTAAAAATATCCCACCCTATGATTCCTTCCGCGTCAATTGGGAAGTCATGGGGGACTACATGTAGTGTGCACTCTAATCCGTGCAACTGGGCTTGTACTCAACGTTTTGCGTGCTCCGTGAGTCACGCCGAAAATAGCTACTCGATACCTACTGTCTATTAGCATGTCTGTGCTTAGAAAGTTAGCCTTTACGATCAAAATCTCTGCACCTGTATCCGCATAAAAAGTCGCCTTTCCATTCTTTAACTATGATCCCTGTAACTGGACCGATGGTGGCATATGCCCTGTTCTCGCGAGTTTTATAGTTATCTTCGGAAGCTGCTCTATTTCTTCGTCGCGCTCTGAAAGCGCGAAAAAAAAGCTGATTTGTCACTTCATGGATTTGTTATTTATTTATCGATTGTTACGCTACTAATTTAATGTCGATAAATCTTCTGCGTCAGATTGCGTGTGCTATACATGTATCGTATTACAAACTTATTTGTTTTGAGCTAGTTTGGAACGCCAAAACCAGTTACGTCAGCTAATATAGGTAGAATGCGATCAACGTTCGTTTAGAAAGATTAAACAACATAACTTTATCGCTAGAACATAAATTAATTCTTTATTTCACACAATTTTATAAATACATTAATACTATTTATTAAACTAAATATTATAAGATATATACAATTTTACGACATATATAATACAAAGTTTTTTCTTTTATTTACAATGCTGATAAAAATACTAGAGCTTTGTACTATTTTAATAAATTACAACTTACAAATAAAGTAAAAAAGGTTTTATACAGAAGCTACAGAAATTGCGTTTGGTAGATTTTATATATATTTACATGATATTTCTATAATTATTTTATAGTTACAATGTAGAGTTTCCTCTTGATTAAGAGGAGAATAAGGACAACCAGATCTCTGCGGTAACACTAAGCAAGCAGTAGTATCTGATAATTTAGTGGCATTACAAATTTCTACTCATTCCGGCATTATTTTATGTGTTAACTATTTTGTTTGGATATATTAATTTTGAATGCAATTTTTTTGTTTAAATACAGTAAGAAAAAACAAGCCCTTGATTTGGATTATTGTAAATAGAAGCACAATTTGCTAAACGCTCTCAAAAATTAGAATTATGCGTTCGTTGGGCTCTTTTAAAAACAATAAATTGTAGTTTACAAAAATCAACGAGTGTGTACACAAAAAATTATCATGCAGCGTGCAAGGAACGGTACTACATAAACGTATTGTTGAAATTTAATCACTTCAACTTGTCCTTACTACCCGTCTGTAGATGATACGACAGTGGCTACAGAGAGGAAAGGAAGTTCAATTTGAATATAACATAAACTGTGGAATCTTCTCTGCTCAGTATAAAACGCAAATGAAATGCTCATCGTATTGGGCATCAATAAACGACATTTGATACTAATTTCTATTAATAAGAGTGATCATGCTTTAATTAACTTTAGAAATAAAATTGCAGCATCAAATAAAATAACAAGAACTATCCATGACACATAGTATCGTAAGATTGTGTTCTGACGTACTCTTCGTAAAATTAGCGAAATACTTAATTGATGAAAAAAAATAACGAATCACATTCGACTTTTATGTTAATAGTATATGTTAATTTTATTAATTTTTAAACTTTTAAATGGTATTGTTTTTCAATTAGAAATGCTTAATAATCGATGATAACATTAATAAAAATTTTTTATGATCTTTAGGAGATGATACATTGAATATGCTATTGCTTGAGGTTATTGTTAAAAATATAGCTTCTAAAACATGCACATACTTTTGTGAAATTATCGATTTAATTTAATTTAATTAAAAGTTGTAGACAGCGATAATCATTTTTTATCATGTTCCTTATTTTCTTGATTCGAATATTAATTTTTGCTTATTTTCTAAATATAGGGTTCAATTTACTACGTATAGATTTCTACCTGAAAAATATAGCTTGCAAAAAGTGATATGGTACATTACGTCACTAGGGCACAAAGTACAAACATGAGCGCCCAAAGGGCGCGCTTGTTGTAGGTTGGTGCCCGAGTTGCGTATAATGTTTTTCTTACCGAGGGCGCAAAGTGCAATTTGCGTTCAGTACATCACTTTGGGCCCTAGGGCAGAACTTTGGGCCCGGAGGGCGCAAAAAACTTTTCTGCCCGTGGGCCCAAAATGATTACAAAGGCGCAAAGTGTGACCCGAAGGCGCAAAGCGGCAGTTGCACTTTGGGCCCATGGTAAAAAAAGGTTTTATTAAAAAAAATGGAGTAATAATGTTAGAAATTTCATTTTACTACAACTTTAGTAATTTATAGGTTTTAAAATTATTATTATTAATGGTAGTTTTCCTACGAGTTTGAAAAGTCTCTGTATGCGAACCGAGAGGTTTGCGGCCCGAGCCGAAGGCGAGGGACGTAACGAGGTTCGTAAAGGAGACTTTTCGAACGAGTTCCGGAAAACTGCTTTTTCGCCCGAGGAAGTACCAGCCTCCCAAAACCACCCGAGGGCGGAAAAATATGTTAATTATAGTAAGTAAGGAAATTGAAATCCAAAAAGGAGACTTCTTTAAGAAGTTGTCCAAATTGTAAAGTCATAATGGATATTAAGGTGGTTCGTGCGTAAAGTTCTCAGGGTCGCACGGAGTGAGGACAATTTCGGTCTTTTTGTTTTACTCACTACATTTTTCAGCCACTTTTTTAAAATTTCCCTTGTGTGTCTATCGTAGCAGTGACTGCTATACGTATCATTTTAATTTTTCTGTGCAAGTCTCATGTTTATTTTACTATCATCATAAAATTACCATTAATTTTCAGTGCAATAATTATTTATTCTTAACTTATTAATAACTGATAAAAACGGTTTTAACTCTCAGTTAATAAAGTGATTTCGTATAAGTAAACACGTATTAGAGCTATTCCAAAAGGCAGAGCACGCGTACGCCTGGATCGATACTTTTGGAGCGTTCCAAAAACTATAAATCGCAGGTGCACGCCTAAAGTGCAGATTTGTTATCGGCTGAGTAGATTTTAGGTGACTTGTGTGATGAGTCTGATATCATTAATGTGAAAGATCCTTTATAAACAAAAAACATGAAGTTGAATGATAATCGGTCTATTACTGTAGCATTTGTGAGTATTTAACAACAATTTAATTTAAATGGTTGATTTTAATATAATGTGTACTTTTGTAAGATTGACAAATGTTTAAGATTCTACCCCTAATTATAATGTAAAGAAGTTACATGTCGTTATATTAGTTTTATGATTTTTAAGCCTATTTAAAATGATTTTTACTGCAAAACGAATGAGGTTTGCACCATAAAAAAAAATTAGCAGACAAAAAAGATAAAAGAGTAGCATATTTTTTACTTAATAATGTAGAGTTTCCTCTTGATTAAGAGGAGAATAAGGACAACCAGATCTCTGCGGTAACACTAAGTAAGCAGTAGTATCTGATAATTTAGTGACATTACAAATTTCTACTCATTCCAGCATTATTTTATGTGTTAACTATTTTGTTTGGAAGTATAATTTTGAATGCAATTTTTTTGTTTAAATACAGTAAGAAAAAACAAGCCCTTGATTTGGATTCTTGTGAATAGAAGCACAATTTGCTAAACGCTCTCAAAAATTAGAATTATGCGTTCGTTGGGCTCTTTTAAAAACTATAAATTGTAGTTTACAAAAATCAATTAGTGCGTACAAAAAAAATTATTATGCAGCGTACAAAGAACGGTACTACATGAACGTATTGTTGAAATTTAATCGCTTCAACTTGTCCTTACTACCCGTCTGTAGATGATACGACAGTGGCTACAGAGAGGAAAGGAAGTTCAATTTGAATATAACATAAACTGTGGAATCTTCTGTGCTCAGTATAAAACACTAATGAAATGCTCATCGTATTGGGCATCAATAAACGACATTTGATACTAATTTCTATTAATAAGAGTGATCATGCTTTAATTAACTTTAGAAATAAAATTGCAGCATCAAATAAAATAACAAGAACTATCCATGACACATAGTATCGTAAGATTGTGTTCTGACGTACTCTTCGTAAAATTAGCGAAATACTTAATTGATGAAAAAAAATAACGAATCACATTCGACTTTTATGTTAATAGTATATGTTAATTTTATTAATTTTCAAACTTTTAAATGATATTGTTTTTTAATTAGTAGTGCTTAATAATCGATGATAACATTAATAAAAATTGTTTCTGATCTTTAGGAGATGATACATTGAATCTGATATTGCTTGAGGTTATTGTTAAAAATATAGCTTCTGAAACATGCACATACTTTTGTGAAATTATCGATTTTATTTTATTTAATTGAAAGTTGTAGACAGTGATAATCATTTTTTATCATGTTCCTTATTTTCTTGATTCGAATATTAATTTTTGCTTATTTTCTAAATATAGGGTTCAATTTACTACGTATAGATTTCTACCTGAAAAATATAGCTTGCAAAAAGTGATATGGTACATTACGGCACTAGGGCACAAAGTACAAACATGAGCGCCCAAAGGGCGCGCTTGTTGTAGGTTGGTGCCCGAGTTGCGTATAATGTTTTTCTTACCGAGGGCGCAAAGTGCAATTTGCGTTCAGTACATCACTTTGGGCCCTAGGGCAGAACTTTGGGCCCGGAGGGCGCAAAAAACTTTTCTGCCCGTGGGCCCAAAATAATTACAAAGGCGCAAAGTGTGACCCGAAGGCGCAAAGCGGCACTTGCACTTTGGGCCCATGGTAAAAAAAGGTTTTATTAAATAAAATGGAGTAATAATGTTAGAAATTTCATTTTACTACAACTTTAGTAATTTATAGGTTTTAAAATTATTATTATTAATGGTAGTTTTCCTACGAGTTTGAAAAGTCTCTGTATGCGAACCGAGAGGTTTGCGGCCCGAGCCGAAGGCGAGGGACGTAACGAGGTTCGTAAAGGAGACTTTTCGAACGAGTTCCGGAAAACTGCTTTTTCGCCCGAGGAAGTACCAGCCTCCCAAAACCACCCGAGGGCGGAAAAATATGTTAATTATAGTAAGTAAGGAAATTGAAATCCAAAAAGGAGACTTCTTTAAGAAGTTGTCCAAATTGTAAAGTCATAATGGATATTAAGGTGGTTGGTGCGTAAAGTTCTCAGGGTCGCACGGAGTGAGGACAATTTCGGTCTTTTTGTTTTACTCACTACATTTTTTAGCCACTTTTTTAAAATTTTTTTTGTGTGTTAATCGTAGCAGTGACTGTTATACGTATTATTTTAATTTTTCTGTGCAACTCTCATGTTTATTTTACTATCATCGTAAAATTATCATTAATTTTCAGTGCAATAATTATTTATTCTTAACTTAT
>NW_019379920.1:77626-95025 GCF_000648655.2 Copidosoma floridanum
AAAGTAATTAGCATAAAAAAATAACGTACATGTTTTAAGATTTTCGCAACCAGTCTTACATTTTAAGACATAAAAATGGTTGATTTTAATATAATGTGTACTTTTGTAAGATTGACAAATGTTTAAGATTCTACCCCTAATTATAATGTAAAAAAGTTACATGTCGTTATATTAGTTTCATGATTTTTAAGCCTTTTTAAAATGACTTTTACTGCAAAACGAATGAGGTTTGCACCATAAAAAAAAATTAGCAGACAAAAAAGATAAAAGAGTAGCATATTTTTTACTTAATAATGTAAATTAATCTTTTAGGTATATTCGAATTGACAAAAAATCTTATCGGACTTTGTTTTTATTTATTTTGCAGATTAATGGTATTTTCCACAGATAATGCAAGCCACGCTGAGACAAACAAAAATAGTTGAGTCGAAAAACGGTATAGACGTATGATAGTTTAAAGGTCATTCTTCTATTTAAATAGAGAAAAAAAAATCAAATGAATATCACAATTGATTTATAAGAACGAAGTTTTTTATTTTGCGTTCTTTGAGGAGCTGGAATTCTTAAACCGACAGATTTAATGAAACAGAAGTGGCTTGCCAAAAGTCTTTATCTATTAAATTTCCCCCTCACTTCAGCGCTGCCAAAAACGGGCCATCGATTAAGCGTGCGAAACTGAGAACATGGCTACGATATTTATGCATGTTGATTTCTACGTTACAATCAGTATAATATTACTCTATCCTTGCAGAGCGTACGGACCGCACGGAAGATTTTTGTTTCCAGAGTAAGCTATACTGAAAGTAATTAGCTTAAAAAAATAACGTACATGTTTTAAGATTTTTGCAACCAGTCTTACATTTTAAGACATAAAAATGGTTGATTTTAATATAATGTGTACTTTTGTAAGATTGACAAATGTTTAAGATTCTACCCATAATTATAATGTAAAAAAGTTACATGTCGTTATATTAGTTTTATGATTTCTAAGCCTATTTAAAATGATTTTTACTGCAAAACGAATGAGGTTTGCACCATGAAAAAAAATAAGCAGACAAAAAAGATAAAAGAGTAGCATATTTTTTACTTAATAATGTAAATTAATCTTTAAGGTATGATCGATTAAAAAAAAAATCTTATCGGACTTTGTTATTATTTATTCTGCAGATTAATGGTATTTTTCACAGATAATTCAACCCACGCTGAGACAAACAAAAATAGTGGAGTCGAAAAATGAAGACGTATGATAGTTTAAAGGTCATTCTTCTATTTTTACTGCAAAATTAATGAGTCTTGCACCATAAAAAAAAAATTAGCAGACAAAAAAGATGAAAGAGTAGCATATTTTTTACTTAATAATGTAAATTTATCTTTTAGGTATATTCGAATTGAAAAAAAAATCTTATCGGACTTTGTTATTATTTATTTTGCAGTATATGGTATTTTCCACAGATAATTCAACCCACGCTGAGACAAACAAAAATAGTGGAGTCGAAAAATGGTGAAGACGTATGATAGTTTAAAGGTCATTCTTCTATTGAGATAGAGAAAAAAAGATCAAATGAATATCACGATTGATTTATAAGAACGAAGTTTTTTATTTTGCGTACTTTGAGGAGCTGGATATTTTAAACCGACAGATTTAATGAAACAGAAGTGGCTCGCCAAAAGTCTTTATCTCTTGAATTTCTCCCTCACTTCAGCGCTGCTAAAAGTGGCCATCGATTAAGCGTGCGAAACTGAAAATATGGCTACGGTATTTATGCATGTTGATTTCTACGTTAAAATCAGTATAATATTACTTTATCTTTGCAGAGCGTATGGACCGCACGGAAGATTTTTGTTACCAGAGTAAGCTATACTTAAAGTAATTAGCATAAAAAAATAACGTACATGTTTTAAGATTTTCGCAACCAGTCTTACATTTTAAGACATAAAAATGGTTGATTTTAATATAATGTGTACTTTTGTAAGATTGACAAATGTTCAAGATTCTACCCCTAATTATAATGTAAAAAAGTTACATGTCGTTATATTAGTTTTATGATTTTTAAGCCTTTTTAAAATGATTTTTACTGCAAAACGAATGAGGTTTGCACCATAAAAAAAAATTAGCAGACAAAAAAGATAAAAGAGTAGCATATTTTTTACTGAATAATGTTAATTAATCTTTTAGGTATATTCGATTAAAAAAAAAATCTTATCGGACTTTGTTATTATTTATTTTGCAGATTAATGGTATTTTCCATGGATAATTCAACCCACGCTGAGACAAACAAAAATAATGGAGTCGAAAAACGGTATAGACGTATGATAGTTTAAAGGTCATTTTTCTATTTAAATTGAGAAAAAAAAATCAAATGAATATCACGATTAATTTATAAGAACGAAGTTTTTTATTTTGCGTACTTAGAGGAGCTGGAATTCTTAAACCGACAGATTAAATAAAACAGAAGTGGCTCGCCAAAAGTCTTTATCTCTTTAATTTCTCCCTCACTTCAGCGCTGCTAAAAGTGGCCATCGATTGAGCGTGCAGAACTGAAAATATGGCTTCGGTATTTATGCATGTTGATTTCTACGTGAAAATCAGTATAATGTTACTCTATCCATGCAGAGCGTATGGACCGCACGGAAGATTTTTGTTAATAGAGTAATCTATACTTAAAGTAATAAGCATAAAAAAATAACGTACATGTTTTAAGATTTTCGCAACCAGTCTCACATTTTTAGACATAAAAATGGTTGAATTTAATATAATGTGTACTTTTGTAAGATTGACAAATGTTTAAGATTCGACCCTTAATTAAAATGTAAAAAAGTTACATGTCGTTATATTAGTTATATGATTTTTAAGCCTTTTTAAAATGACTTTTACTGCAAAACGAATGAAATTTGCACCATAAAAAAAAATTAGCAGACAAAAAAGATAAAAGTGTAGCATATTTTTTACTTAATAATGCAAATCAATCTTTTAGGTATATTCGAATTAAAAAAAAATATTATCGGACTTTGTTATTATTTATTTTGCAGATTAATAGTATTTTCCACAGATAATTCAACCCACGCTGAGACAAACAAAAATAGTGGAGTCGAAAAACGGTAAAGACGTATGATAGTTTAAATGTCATTCTTCTATTTAAATAGCGAAAAAAAATCAAATGAATTTCACGATTGATTTATAATAACGAAGTTTTTTATTTTGCGTACTTTGAGGAGCTGGAATTCCTCAACCGACAGATTCAATGAATCAGAAGTGGCTTGCCAAAAGTCTTTATCTCTTTAATTTCCCCCTCACTTCAGCGCTGCCAAAAGTGGCCATCGATTGAGCGTGCGAAACTGAGAATATGGCTACGGTATTTATGCATGTTGATTTCTACGTTAAAATCAGTATAATATTACTCTATCCTTGCAGAGCGTATGGACCGCACGGAAGATTTTTGTTACCAGAGTAAGCTATACTGAAAGTAATTAGCATAAAAAAATAACGTACATGTTTTAAGATTTTCGCAACCAGTCTTACATTTTAAGACATAAAAATGGTTGATTTTAATATAATGTGTACTTTTGTAAGATTGACAAATGTTTAAGATTCTACCCCTAATTAT
Organism: Copidosoma floridanum; assembly: GCF_000648655.2. The sequence continues at coordinate 81,232 of NW_019379920.1, forward strand.
AATGTAAAAAAGTTACATGTCGTTATATTAGTTTTATGATTTTTAAGCCTTTTTAAAATGATTTTTACTGCAAAATTAATGAGTCTTGCACCATAAAAAAAAATTAGCAGACAAAAAAGATAAAAGAGTAGCATATTTTTGACCTAATAATGTTAATTAATCTTTAAGGTATATTCGAATTGAAAAAAATTCTTATCGGACTTTGTTATTATTTATTTTGCAGATTAATGGTATTTTCCATGGATAATTTAACCCACGCTGAGACAAACAAAAATAATGGAGTCGAAAAACGGTATAGACGTATGATAGTTTAAAGGTCATTTTTCTATTTAAATAGAGAAAAAAAAATCAAATGAATATCACTATTAATTTATAAGAACGAAGTTTTTTATTTTGCGTACTTAGAGGAGCTGGAATTCTTAAACTGACAGATTTAATGAAACAGAAGTGGCTTGCCAAAAGTCTTTATCTCTTGAATTTCTCCCTCACTTCAGTGCTGCTAAGAGTGGCCATCGATTGAGCGTGTGAAACTCAGAATATGGCTACGGTATTTATGCATGTTGATTTCTACGTTAAAATCAGTATAATATTACTCTGACCTTGCAGAGCGTATGGACCACATGGAAGAATTTTGTTACTGGATTTAGCTATACTGAAAGTAATTAGCATAAAAAAATAACGTACATGTTTTAGAATTTTCGCAACCAGTCTTACATTTTAAGACATAAAAATGGTTGATTTTAATATAATGTGTACTTTTGTAAGATTGACAAATGTTCAAGATTCTACCCCTAATTATAATGTAAAAAAGTTACATGTCGTTATATTAGTTTTATGATTTTTAAGCCTTTTTAAAATGATTTTTACTGCAAAACGAATGAGGTTTGCACCATAAAAAAAAATTAGCAGACAAAAAAGATAAAAGAGTAGCATATTTTTTACTTAATAATGTTAATTAATCTTTTAGGTATATTCGAATTGAAAAAAAATCTTATCGGACTTTGTTATTATTTATTTTGCAGATTAATGATATTTTCCACAGATAATTCAAGCCACGCTGAGACAAACAAAAATAGTAGAGTCGAAAAATGGTGAAGATGTATGATAGTTTAAAGGTCATTCTTCAATTTAAATAAAGAAAAAAAGATCAAATGAATATAACGATTGATTTATAAGAACAAAGTTTTTTATTTTGCGTACTTTGAGGAGCTGGATATCTTAAACCGACAGATTTAATGAAACAGAAGTGGCTCGCCAAAATTCTTTATCTCTTGAATTTCTCCCTCACTTTAGCGCTGCTAAAAGTGGCCATCGATTGAGCGTGCGAAACTGAAAATATGGCTACGGTATTTATGCATGTTGATTTCTACGTTAAAATCAGTATAATGTTACTCTATCCTTGCAGAGCGTATGGACCGCACGGAAGATTTTTGTTAATAGAGTAAGCTATACTTAAAGTAATAAGCATAAAAAAATAACGTACATGTTTTAAGATTTTCGCAACCAGTCTTACATTTTAAGACATAAAAATGGTTGATATTAATATAATGTGTACTTTTGTAAGATTGACAAATGTTTAAGATTCTACCCCTAATTATAATGTAAAAAAGTTACATGTCGTTATATTAGTTTTATGATTTTTAAGCCTTTTTAAAATGACTTTTACTGCAAAACGAATGAGGTTTGCACCATAAAAAAAAATTAGCAGACAAAAAAGATAAAAGAGTAGCATATTTTTTACTTAATAATGTTAATTAATCTTTTAGGTATATTCGATTTAAAAAAAAATCTTATCGGACTTTGTTATTATTTATTTTGCAGATTAATGGTATTTTCCACAGATAATTCAACCCACGCTGAGACAAACAAAAATAGTGGAGTCGAAAAATGGTGAAGACGTATGATAGTTTAAAGGTCATTCTTCTATTTAAATAGAGAAAAAAAGATCAAATGAATATCACGATTGATTTATAAGAACGAAGTTTTTTATTTTGCGTACTTTGAGGAGCTGGATATCTTAAACCGACAGATTTAATGAAACAGAAGTGGCTCGCCAAAAGTCTTTATCTCTTGAATTTCTCCCTCACTTTAGCGCTGCTAAAAGTGGCCATCGATTGAGCGTGCGAAACTGAAAATATGGCTACGGTATTTATGCATGTTGATTTCTACGTTAAAATCAGTATAATGTTACTCTATCCTTGCAGAGCGTATGGACCGCACGGAAGATTTTTGTTACCAGAGTAAGCTATACTTAAAGTAATAAGCATAAAAAAATAACGTACATGTTTTAAGATTTTCGCAACCAGTCTTACATTTTAAGACATAAAAATGGTTGATTTTAATATAATGTGTACTTTTGTAAGATTGACAAATGTTTAAGATTCTACCCCTAATTATAATGTAAAAAAGTTACATGTCGTTATATTAGTTTTATGATTTTTAAGCCTTTTTAAAATGACTTTTACTGCAAAACGAATGAGGTTTGCACCATAAAAAAAAATTAGCAGACAAAAAAGATAAAAGAGTAGCATATTATTTACTTAATAATGCAAATTAATTTTTTAGGTATATTCGAATAAAAAAAAAATTTTATCGGACTTTGTTATTATTTATTTTGCAGATTAATGATATTTTCCACAGATAATTCAACCCACGCTGAGACAAACAAAAATAGTGAAGTCGAAAAACGGTATAGACGTATAATAGTTTAAAGGTCATTTTTCTATTTAAATAGAGAAAAAAAAATCAAATGAATATTACGATTAATTTATAAGAACGAAGTTTTTTATTTTGCGTTCTTAGAGGAGCTGGAACTCTTAAACCGACAGATTTAATGAAACAGAAGTGGCTTGCCAAAAGTCTTTATCTCTTGAATTTTCCCCTCACTTCAGCGCTGCCAGAAGTAGCCATCGATTGAGCGTGCGAAACTGAGAATATGGCTACGGTATTCATGCATGTTGATTTCTACGTTAAAATCAGTATAATATTACTCTATCCTTGCAGAGCGTATGGACCGCACGGAAGATTTTTGTTACCAGAGTAAGCTATACTGAAAGTAATTAGCATAAAAAAATAACGTACATGTTTTAAGTTTTTCGCAACCAGTCTTACATTTTAAGACATAAAAGTCTTACATTTTAAGACATAAAAATGGTTGATTTTAATATAATGTGTACTTTTGTAAGATTGACAAATGTTTAAGATTCTACCCCTAATTATAATGTAAAAAAGTTACATGTCGTTATATATGTTTTATGATTTTTAAGCCTTTTCAAAATGATTTTTACTGCAAAACGAATAAGGTTTGCACCATGAAAAAAAACTTAGCAGACAAAAAAGATAAAAGAGTAGCATATTTTTCACTCAATAATGTAAATTAATCTTTTAGGTATATTCGAATTAAAAAAAAATTTTATTGGACTTTGTTATTATTTATTTTGCAGATTAATGGTATTTTCCACAGATAATTTAACCCACGCTGAGACAAACAAAAAAAGTGGAGTTGAAAAACGGTAAAGACGTATGATAGTTTAAAGGTCATTCTTCTATTTAAATAGAGAAAAAAAATCAAATGAATATCACGATTGATTTATAAGAACGAAGTTTTTTATTTTGTGTACTTTGAGGAGCTGGAATTCTTAAACCGACAGATTTAATGAAACAGAAGTGGCTCGCCATAAGTCTTTATCTCTTGAATTTACCTCTAACTTCAGCGCTGCCAAAAGTGGCCATCGATTGAGCGTGCGAAACTGAGAATATGGCTACGGTATTTATGCATGTTGATTTCTACGTTAAAATCAGTATAATATTACTCTATCCTTGCAGAGCGTATGGACCGCACGGAAGATTTTTGTTACCAGAGTAAGCTATACTGAAAGTAATTAGCATAAAAAAATAACGTACATGTTTTAAGATTTTCGCAACCAGTCTTACATTTTAAGACATAAAAATGGTTGATTTTAATATAATGTGTACTTTTGTAAGATTGACAAATGTTTAAGATTCTACCCCTAATTATAATGTAAAAAAGTTACATGTCGTTATATTAGTTTTATGATTTTTAAGCCTTTTTAAAATGATTTTTACTGCAAAATTAATGAGTCTTGCACCATAAAAAAAAATTAGCAGACAAAAAAGATAAAAGAGTAGCATATTTTTTACTTAATAATGTAAATTAATCTTTTAGGTATATTCGAATTGAAAAAAAATCTTATCGGACTTTGTTATTATTTATTTTGCAGATTAATGGTATTTTCCACAGATAATTCAACCCACGCTGAGACAAACAAAAATAGTGGAGTCGAAAAACGGTATAGACGTATGATAGTTTAAAGGTCATTTTTCTATTTAAATAGAGAAAAAAAAATCAAATGAATATCACGATTGATTTATAAGAACGAAGTTTTTTATTTTGCGTACTTTGAGGAGCTGGATATCTTAAACCGACAGATTTAATGAAACAGAAGTGGCTCGCCAAAAGTCTTTATCTCTTGAATTTCTCCCTCACTTCAGCGCTGCTAAAAGTGGCCATCGATTGAGCGTGCGAAACTGAAAATATGGCTACGGTATTTATGCATGTTGATTTCTACGTTAAAATCAGTATAATGTTACTCTATCCTTGCAGAGCGTATGGACCGCACGGAAGATTTTTGTTAATAGAGTAAGCTATACTTAAAGTAATAAGCATAAAAAAATAACGTACATGTTTTAAGATTTTCGCAACCAGTCTTACATTTTAAGACATAAAAATGGTTGATTTTAATATAATGTGTACTTTTGTAAGATTGACAAATGTTTAAGATTCTACCCCTAATTATAATGTAAAAAAGTTACATGTCGTTATATTAGTTTTATGATTTTTAAGCCTTTTTAAAATGATTTTTACTGCAAAACGAATGAGGTTTGCACCATAAAAAAAAATTAGCAGACAAAAAAGATAAAAGAGTAGCATATTTTTTACTTAATAATGTAAATTAATCTTTTAGGTATATTCGAATTGAAAAAAAATCTTATCGGACTTTGTTATTATTTATTTTGCAGATTAATGGTATTTTCCACAGATAATTCAACCCACGCTGAGACAAACAAAAATAGTAGAGTCGAAAAATGGTGAAGATGTATGATAGTTTAAAGGTCATTCTTCTATTTAAATAGAGAAAAAAAGATCAAATGAATATCACGATTGATTTATAAGAACGAAGTTTTTTATTTTGCGTACTTTGAGGAGCTGGATATCTTAAACCGACAGATTTAATGAAACAGAAGTGGCTCGCCAAAAGTCTTTATCTCTTGAATTTCTCCCTCACTTCAGCGCTGCTAAAAGTGGCCATCGATTGAGCGTGCGAAACTGAAAATATGGCTACGGTATTTATGCATGTTGATTTCTACGTTAAAATCAGTATAATGTTACTCTATCCTTGCAGAGCGTATGGACCGCACGGAAGATTTTTGTTAATAGAGTAAGCTATACTTAAAGTAATAAGCATAAAAAAATAACGTACATGTTTTAAGATTTTCGCAACCAGTCTTACATTTTAAGACATAAAAATGGTTGATTTTAATATAATGTGTACTTTTGTAAGATTGACAAATGTTTAAGATTCTACCCCTAATTATAATGTAAAAAAGTTACATGTCGTTATATGATTTTTATGATTTTTGAGCTTTTTTAAAATGATTTTTACTACAAAACGATTAAGAACTGCACCATAAAAAAAAACTAAGTAGACAAAATTGATAAAAGAGTAGCAATTTTTTTTCTTAATAATATAAATTAATCCTTTAAGTATATTCGTATTGAAAAATAATCTGATTGGACTTTGTTAACATTTTTTTGCAGATCAATGGTATTTTCCACAGAAAATTCAACCCACGCTGAGACAAACAAAAATAGTGAAGTCGAAAAACGGTATGGAGGTATGTTAGTTTAAAGGGAATTCTTTTATTTAAATAAAGAAAAAAAATCAAATGAATGTCATCATTAATTAGTTAAAACAAAGTTTTTTATCTCGCGTACTTTAGGGAGCTGGAATTTTAAAACCGACAGATTCAATGGATTAGCAGTGGCTTCCCAAAAGTCTCTATCTATAAGTTTTATCCTTACTTCAGCGCTGCCAAAAGTAGCTACCGATTGAGCGTGCAAAATTGAAAATATGGCTACGGGATTTATGTATGTTGATTTCTACGTTAAAATACGCATAATGTTACTCTATTCTTGCAGAGCGCATAGACTGCACGAAAGATTTTTGTTACCAGAATAAACTATACTATAAGTAATCAGCATAAAAAAATAACGTACATGTTTTGAGATTTTCGCAACCAGTCTTACATTTTAAGACATAAAAATGTTTGATTTTAATATAACGGGTAATTTTGTAAGATCTACAAATGTTTTAGATTCTACCTCTTAATATTATGTAGAAAAAATACATGTCGTTATATAAGTTTAATAAGTTTTTAGCCTTTTTCAAATGATTTTTACTACAAAACAAATAAAGACTGAACCATAAAAAAAACTTAGTAGACAAAAAAAAAATATAAGAGTAGCAATACTTTCCCTCAATAACATAAATAAATCTTTTAGGTATATTCGTATTAAAAAAAAATCTTATTGATATTTGTTTTTATTTTTTTTGCAGATCAATGGTATTTTCCAGAAATAATTTAACCAACGCTAAGACAAGTAGAAATAGTTGAGTCAAGAAACGGTATGGAAGTATGTTAGTTTAAAGGTAATACTTCTATTTGAATAAAGAAAAAAAATCAAATGAATGTCACGATTAATTTATTAGAACAAAGTTTTTTATCTTGCGTACTCTGGGGGGCTGGAATTTCAAAACCGACAGATTTAATAAAACGGCAGTGGCTCACCAAAAGTCTCTATCTCTCATGTTTCGGCNTTCTATTTGAATAAAGAAAAAAAATCAAATGAATGTCACGATTAATTTATTAGAACAAAGTTTTTTATCTTGCGTACTCTGGGGGGCTGGAATTTCAAAACCGACAGATTTAATAAAACGGCAGTGGCTCACCAAAAGTCTCTATCTCTCATGTTTCCGCCTTACTTCAGTGCTGCTCAAAGTGGCCACCGATTAAGCGCGCAAAATTAAAAATATGGCTACGGTATTTATGCATGTTGATTTCTACGTTAAAATCAGTATTATGTTACTCTAACGTCAAAGAGCGTATGGACTGCACGGAAGATTGTTGTTATTAGAATAAGCTTTACAAAAGTGATGAGGATAGAGAAATAACGTACATGTCTTGAGATTCCTGCAACCAGTCTCACATTTTGAGACATAAAAAATGGTTGATCACAATATAATGTGTACTTTTGTTAGTCGTTAACTGTTTTAAATTTTACCTTTAAATATAATGTAGAGAAGTTACATGTTGTGATATGAAATTTATAAACTTTTAGCCGTTTAAAAATGATTTTTACCAGTTAACGAATGAAGACTGCACTATAAAAAGAAACTTACTAGACAAAAAAGATAATAAAGTAGCAATACTTTCACTGGATTGTATAAATAAATTTTGTAAGAATATTTATATTGAAAAAAAATCTTATTGATATTTGTTTTTATTTGTTTTTCAGATAAATGGTATTCTGCACAGATCATTAAGCCCACGCTGAGACAAGTAGAGATAGTTAAGTCCAGAATAGGTATAGATGTATGTTGGTTTAAAGGTAATACTTTTATTTGAATAAAAAAAAAAACCAAATGAATGTCACTATTGATTTATTAGAACAAAGATCTTTATCTCACGTACTCTGGGGGGCTGGAATTTTAAAACCGACAGATTTGATGAAACGGAAGTGGCTTACCAAAAGTCTCTTCCTTTTTAGTTTCCCTCTTACTCTAGCGCTGCCAAAAGTGGCCACCAATTAAGCGCGCGAAATTAAAAATATGGCTACGGTATTTATGCATGTTGATTTCTACGTTAAAATCAGTAATATGTTACTCTATCCTTGCAGAGCGTATGGACCGCACGGAAGATTGTTGTTACCAGAATAAGCTATACCAAAAGTGATGAGCTTAGAAAAATAACGTACATGTCTTAAGATTTCTGCAACCAGTCCCACATTTTGACATACTTATCTGGATCACCGAAAAACCTGTGACTAGTCCGTTTTCTAACTATACTAGTACAAGTTTTTTAATAGCTTTGGTACAGGATTTTGCTGTACCATGGAGTCTATTAAATTTGTATTTGGCGCATGGCTTTTTACTGTACTGTCCTGTTGCTAACTCATTATTTACGATCGGGGAACGATGCAGTGCATGATTATGCCATAAATCTACCGAAAACCATGCTTACCAATATTTTTGAGCTGTGCAATCGTGGAAATACTCCTGGTGCCTTTGCACAAACACTGTTCTATTATGAAGTCCCTCAATATTGTAGGTGGGCTCAATAAAAAAAAATGGATGACCTGCAAGCAAAGGACACGAGTTGATACGTACCGTAGTTTATTAAAATTAAATAATTTGGGTCATGTATACTGTTATGTAACAAGCTTTAGGGATTCTCGTGTAGATGGGGAGGAAGTCATTCCGATTTATTGAAGTTATACTCCTATAGGCGCGTTTTGCCCTACGGATCAAATCAACCTTTTTGAATTGGTGACCTTGAGAAAAAGTGTAACGGAAGTGGATTTTGCTTGATTCTTTCCCTTGACTTCGCCCCTTTTAACGTACTTCCAGTCTCTCTACACTACCTAACACATAACATCATTTTTGTTTCACATCACACAACATCATTTCACCGTACCACACCACATATTTTGAATCTTTCTATTTTTTTTTTTTTCAACCAACTTCTAAAAAAAAAAAAAAAACCAGTTTTTACAGAGATTTGAACTCCATCGACGGCCCATACGAAGAAAAGCTTAGCTTAGATTTCTCAATGTTTTTTGAAAACGCAAAATCTGAACTAAGTATTTCTGCGTCTGGGCCGTCGTCCTGTCCTCTTGCATACTGAGCAAACCCTTTACCCTTTCTGCTATGAGCAAGCCCAACATAGGAAAACCGATTACTTCACTTTCTCTTACAGATCGTAACTTATTTTCAATGTAAATTCTCATTTAATGTGGATTCATTCATTTGGTTTCATTTTACATTACATAAACAAGTTACTTAATGAAATATATTTTTTGGGTACGTGACTTTTTCAAAAAGTAACACTCATTTATTAATCATTAATTTGTAACTTTCAAAATAAATAATTTAACNTTATAAGTAAACAAAAACAACAACTATCGAAGAACAATCATTGTTCCATGTGAAATATTTGAATGTGATTTCTGTTTCTTATACGAAACCATGTTTTTTAAAAAATCGAACATCAATAGCTTTGTAATACTTTTATTATATTTTGTATCCCATTTGTGATCAAATACATATGTATGTAAAAAAACTATTTAAAAACTTACTTTTTCTTTCTTTTACACGTGAGTTAATCCTACAGATTTTTTTACCACCGTAGTGTCAAATAGATTTTGTCTTATGAAAACATAAAATGTTCTTCTTCCCTTGTAAAATTAATAGAAAAATATAAATAATGTATTAATATGCTATATTATACGTCAAAAAACTTTGAAACGTTATTATTGAATAGTACTAGAAATTTAATTTCTTTAAATCTGCTAATATCTTTTGGGTCGCAAAAAAGTGATAAAATCGAAAAAAGTAAATAAATAACATTGTTCGTATAGGATATTTTTAAATTAAAAATTGAGNGTACTCACCAGCTGCCATATTGTTTATGTTGTATTGTGCCATAAAATATTGTTTACAATTGTTCTGTTATTAGATATTAAAAGATTTTTTGAAACCACACCCAACTAACGTAGGTATACTCATTCCAACGATAGTTTCACCACCTTTGTACGTAACATCGTTTCATACGAGGTATACTTATATTTATAATTATAGTATTTGCCACATTATTTTATAGAAGTATCACTTCTTACTTGAGTACTCAAGTACCCACTATCTACTGGTTAAATAAATGGATTAAAGAGTCCGGAATATTGTAGTGAAATGCTCCGCCAAAAAGGCAGAGCAGAGGTTCAAACCCGTCAACTAAGGATTCACGAAACTTTACGATGACCGTTCAGCCACGACCGCCACCAAGAGCGACTGTATTCATTGCACTTCTTAGAGGCTCTATGGTGTTGTCTATTGTAAAAAATTATCTGCTTCAATATTTTGATTTCAGAACTTTGCAGAGCTTAGGATTTATTAAAATACAAAAATAGTATGTATTTAAATAAAAAATCATTCAGTTTCAATGTTTGTTGACTAAGTAATCATTTTTCTTATTAAATTGATTACACATGTATAAAATGTATATTATACATGTTGTTACAAAGATGCACAGGAATGTTTACTTCCTGAATAATCATTACTTTGGAAAGTCAACGAAAGATGATATTGTTCAACATGTTTTCTACAAAACTTAAAAAAAAAAGAAATATTTTAATATATAAAATACTTATTTAGTTATAATATGATATACTTAACTTTTAGAAGCTGTGTTGGATCAGTGGTTAGCGTACTTAACACTGATACACCTTTTTAGGGGATGTGGTTTCAATTACTGGTAAATGAAAATTTTTTAAAAAATTCTGTTTTCATTAAAAAAATTTTTTTTTTCAACCCCATCTGTTTTAAGTGGGTTTTTTCGTAGATTTCTTTTGGTGTGGTTTCAGGATTTTTTTTTTTACTTGACAGATCTTAAGGCCAGAGTAAATGCAAAAAAGTCATGGCTTTAAGTGGAGATTAGCGTATCCAATGCGAGGTGCTGGGCAGAGGGCACAAACCTTACCGACAGGGAGTAATATCTGAAACATGGAGTCTTCTCCTGGGAAAAGCTACGTAGTGAGTATTTAACAGAAGAATATAAAAAAATATTTTGTTAAATGTTATTACAGTTAAAACTGTTATGCCAAGTTTTGGCAATCTTCATTAATTTAAAGATACGTTGATTTAAAGTTATAAAATTATATTATTTGTGCTGTGCAATAGTTAAGATAAACACGAAGAATTGATAGAAAGTTAAAAAATAAAACGAATATTTTTCCAATATTAACTATTTGTTTTGTCAATTTCTCTAAGAGTACGTCAAAACACAAACTTACGACACTATATGTAATGAATAATCCTAGTAAACTGTTGAGATGCCGCAAATTTATTATGAAAGATATCTACAGCATTATCCCTTTTTTTAATTCCAACATATTTTAGTGGAAAATGTCATTTATTGATTTCCAATGCAATAAACAACTGGTGTGCTTGGCAACTTCAAATTGTTGATCAATAAAAGATAATAATCGGGATCATTAGTATTTTATTGAGTGCAGGAAATCGCACATTCTAGCAGTATTAACGATTAAATATCTAGTTTATAAAACTAGAAGGCACAAGGCTTATGTTTTCATAGATATAAATGTATAAGTCACTGCTGTTTATGGTTTCATTTGTTACCGTTTCTTGCGCACAGTATATAAAAATTTTATTTTTTAGTATTCGTACTTTTTTTTAAGAAGAGGGATTTAAATAATACTGGAAAGAGGAGAAATAAGTATAATCAGAAAACTATTATCAGATAGAACTACTCACTAAGGGCGCCAATTTAATTGGAGCGGTCCCAGTCTTCCTCATCATCGAAAGGAACTGCATTTTGTGTTGCTATAGGTGCAAATCCTCCCACTCGGTAGTCCACTCCTTCAGAGTCGGAGTCTGCTTCGTCTGCAGAGTCCGATTCACTTTTTTCTATGTAGCGTCCCCTTTCTTAAAATCGAAGAAAAAAAAGTATTATATATAATAATGACAAATAAAAACATATTCATTACCTTTATTGAAGCCATACCCCAAATATTTTTATTAGAATATACAAATAATTGAGCAAAAAAGTATTAGTGTCTCATTTTTACGGCTTACTTGAGTCGCTCGATGCGGCTAATATTTGCGTACCGTAGGGTTAAAAAGTAATTGTTTTATTCAAACATTAAATTTTTTCATTTACCGTAAAATTGATAAAGAAACATAGAAAATGTATAAATATTGTAATTTATGCATGTCAAAACTTGTAAACATGAATACTAGTTAAAACTTGAAATTTAATTTCATAAAATCGTTCCATTTATTTGGGGTTGCAAAATGATAGTGCAAAGAGAATTATGTTCTTTTTATACTAATGTTATTTGAATTTATATGAAATTTAATATCAAGTTATGCTATTACTCGTTATGACTATATGACTTAAGGGTACGCAACAAATACAGAGTTTTAAACGCTAACGTAAAATGTATGAAAAAGCATTCTCTCGTACAATGTTAGGTTGCAAAAAGCCTGTCTTATTGTTTTATAGAAATATATTTTCACCCTGTAAGATGTATAAAAGAAATAAGATAAAATTAATACATAACTAATAATACATGTAAAATATTCGAGTAATAATTCTTCGGTGAAAGAAATAATTTATTTTTAAAAAATCTACTATCGTTTTTCGGGTCGCAAATAGGTGGTTTCATGAAGTTTCAAAAATTTTTAAAAATGAATATTTATATCAGCTATTTAACTTTGTTTTTTGACAGCAATCAAATAGATGCGAAGAACAATTTTATAAGAATATACAAATAATTCAGCAAAAAAACAATTAGCGACCTAATTTTACAGCTATCTTGAGTTGTTCGATGAGGCTAATATTAATTAACATACCTTCGGACTGAAAAGAGTTGGTCTTGTTGAAACATAAATTTTTTTTTCATTTCTGTAAAATTTATTTAAAAAAAATATAAATATAGTATTAATATCTTGATTATTACACGCATAAATATTTGAACAGAACTGTAAACTAAAACTGAAAATTTAATTTTCAAAAATCTGCTAATTTTTTTTTAGGTCACGGAAAGGTGGTAGAAAAAAAATAATATTATTTTCATACTAATATTGTTAGTAATTATTAGAAATTATACATATAATAATGCTATTACTCGTTTTTTTTATATGACTAAAGAGTACGCAACGAATACATAATATTAAACGACGTTATAAAATGTATAAAAAGGCATTTTTTTGCACAACGTAAGGTCACAAAGAGCCTGGGATATCGTTTCATAAAGATATTTTCTGACCTTGCAAGATGTAAGAGAGAAAAATAAAGAATTATATATGCTTATTAATACATGGTTAGTATTCTCTTCATTATCTTTAAGTAATACAAATAATTTACAATAAAAAATTTTACCATTGATTCACGGGTTGCACAAAGTCGGTTTCTTGAAAATTAAACAATTTTCTAAGATAAACATTGATAACAGCTTTTTTACTTTTTTTAATCAATGTTTTTTAGTACATACTAAAATAAATTACATTAAAATATACAAATCATTATGCAAATAAGAAACAGTGATCTAATTTTACAGGTGAATTTGAGTTTTTTTAGAAGGATGGTATTCACATACCACAGTGTCGAAAAGAAATTGCTTGTTACATTATTAAAGTTTTTTTCATCCCTGTGCAATGAGGAAAATAATACAAATAATATAATTATGTGTTAATTAATATTTGTAAAAACTTTTTAACATAATTATTAACTAAAACTGGAAATTCAATTTCGAAAAATCTGCCGATATCTTTTGGGTCGCAAAAAAATGACACAAAAAGAATCATATTATTTTTATAACAATATTGTTGGTATTTATTTAAAATTTAATAATGAATAATGATATGAGTTGTTTCATTACGCGACTTAAGGGTACGCAACATATAAATAATATCAAAC
>NW_019379920.1:98629-110070 GCF_000648655.2 Copidosoma floridanum
GTACATACTAAAATAAATTACATTAAAATATACAAATCATTATGCAAATAAGAAACAGTGATCTAATTTTACAGGTGAATTTGAGTTTTTTTAGAAGGATGGTATTCACATACCACAGTGTCGAAAAGAAATTGCTTGTTACATTATTAAAGTTTTTTTCATCCCTGTGCAATGAGGAAAATAATACAAATAATATAATTATGTGTTAATTAATATTTGTAAAAACTTTTTAACATAATTATTAACTAAAACTGGAAATTCAATTTCGAAAAATCTGCCGATATCTTTTGGGTCGCAAAAAAATGACACAAAAAGAATCATATTGTTTTTATAACAATATTGTTGGTATTTATTTAAAATTTAATAATGAATAATGATATGAGTTGTTTCATTACGCGACTTAAGGGTACGCAACATATAAATAATATCAAACACTTACACAGAGCGTATAAAAAGCATTATCTCGTACAACGTAAGTTCGAAAGAAGCCTGTATTATTATTCTAAAAAGATATTTTTTAACCCTGTAAGAGGTGTGAGAAAATAATAATAAAATTATTATATGTTTATCCATAAATCTCAAATATTCTGTTAATAATTCTCTAGTTAAATGAATTATTGATTTAACAATAGTCTACAATTGTTGTCGAATCAGGTCGTGGAAAGACGGTTTTATAATAATTTAAAAATGATTAAAGATGAATATTTGTTACAGCTATTTTACTTCTTTCAAATACCGTTATCAAAATATACCAAAATAACTTTTATGAAAGTATACAAGTAATTAAGCAAATAACAACTAGTGACCAAATTTCGCAGCTGACTTGAGTTGTTTGTTAAAGCTTGTATTTACATACCGTAGGGTCATAAAGAAATTGTCTCATTTAAACATTAAATTATTTTTATATTTCGTAAAATTAATAAAAAATAGAAATAATGTGTCATATTGTGATGGATTCACTTAAAAACATCTACAGATAATTATTGCGTAAAACTAAAAATTTAACCTTATAAAATCTGTTAATATCGTTTGGGTCGCAAAAAGGTGGGACAAAGAGAACTAAATTATTTTTATACTAATATTGATAGTATTTATTTAAAATATAGTATCAAATTATGCTATTACTCGTAATGATTATATGACTTAAGGGTACGCAATAAATAAAGAATATCAAACGCTAACGTAAGAAGTATAAAGAAGCATTTTTCCGCACAACGTAAGGACGCAAAAAGCCTGTCTTATCATTATATAAAGATATTTTGTGATCCTGTAAGATGTATGGGAGCAAAAAATAAGATTGATATATGATTATTTAAGTTTGTAAAATATTCTGGTAATAATTCATAAGTAATACAAATAATTTATTTTTAAAAAACCTACCATCGTTTCTCGGGTTGCAAAAAGGTGGTTTAAAGGAGTTTGAAAAGTAATAAAACGAATAATTTTCCAATATTAACTATTTGTTTTGTCGATTTCTCTAAGAGTACGCCAGAACACAAACTTACGACACTATATGTAATAAATAATCCTAGTAAACTTATTAGACGCCGCAAATTTATTATCAAAGATATCTACAGCAGTATNCTAATATTTATTACAGCTCTTCATATTTCTCTTATTACAGTTTTTAAGCTCATTTAAAGAATAATTTTATTAAAATATACTAATTTTCCTGGTAACATCTATGTTTTTCTTTGTATGTGGATGTCCATGTACATTTATAGATTTAAAAGTGATTATTTTAAAGACTAATAATTACTCTGTTTTTTCTTACATAGTGCAAAATATTAAAATTCTTGCGCAAACTCTGGTCAGTTGCAAAAAAGTGGTAGTTCCGTTTCAAAGATACTGCTGCTCTGAAAAAATGGGTTGATTTTTATACAATATACCGTTGTGGTAGTATATATTCATATATTCAATTATTACGTTACCTTCGACATTTTACTTAGTACAAACTCTTTTGTGCTTCCATATACTTTTTATACCGTAGAAACGTTGACAATTGTGACACATTATTTCCTTTGAACGTGATGGAATTAATTTCGAACCCTTTAAAGCAACGCCTTTTTTTTCTAAATAAAGCTTATAACCATTTAATCGAATTTTTCGTATAAGCTGCTTCTTCAGTTTTTTGTCTTTAGTTCTTTTTATAACCCCCACTTCGGGCTTATTTTTATGCTGTGTCTGAAGATGGACATGAAATTTAGATATGAATCTTGGTGGTGTACAAAAAATGCAGTATGCTTTCTGCCGACCTATGTTCTCTTTTGCTGACTCATTTTTCTCTTCTACGTAGAAAACATATTGAAATTTGAGATTAATTTTATATTCTCAAGACGAATCCCTCCCTCACTCGTTTTAAATTGTTACATTTTAAATATGCAATTTCGATTGTACAGACTCACATCAAGGAAAGCATTTAAAAATTTACAGTTAACGTTACGTCAGATTCAGTGTTAGTTGAAGAACAATATTTCCAGTATTACCTAGATGTATCCTTAGAAAAAATAAAATAAATTATGAGCAAACAATAAGTTTGCTATTGGGTAGAACAGATATGTAAAAACAGATAGCTTATCAATTAAAAAAAAATCTCTGTTTTTTATGGCAATAAAATTAAATATTATTTATTTGTTCTCAAAAAGAGATTCTGACTTTCTCTAATGATCTAATTGAAATAGTTACTAGGTTTTCTTTTATGAAACGATAGCAAGACAAAGCTATTGCACAATACGAAATTATGTTAATATCTTATATGATACTGTCTAAATAAAATTTACCTGCTTTATTCAAGACAGATTGTGAAATATTCTTTCTAGTCTCCACTCGTTCGAGTACGACCTTGCAAATCTTAAAAAATGCAGAACTGCTATGCAACAACTCTTGAGACTTTACAGAAAGCTTGCAAGATTTTCCTGCTAGAACTGTAGATGTGGCACTTGGCGCAGTTACAGCAGATGTATTACAATTTTCATCAATTTCTGGGATAGCCTGGTCATTATGCCGGTGTAGTGGAAAAGTAAAGCTTGGTGATAAACATGGAATCACCTTTCTTATGTAATCGCAACATTTACCTGAAACATAGATAATTTATGTGAAGGTTTGCGTTAGAAATATATTTGTTAAGAACCGATATCTTCCCTACGTAACAACACCTACAAATGAATGAATTGCTTTCAAAACCTTGAAACCATAGCTCCCTTGAGTTAAAGTTACCATTTTCGGATTTTTCAATTGAATTGAATTTATTTGTACCTTAAACAAATAAGATTTGTTGATAAAATTAATATAATTTTGTTAATCATTTTTAAGTACTACAGGATTTTTTCATCACACAAGCATTCTAACCAATATCTGCAGAAAAAATCGCATAATAGTTATTTACGTAATAAGTGCGGAAAAGACGATTTCCCGCACGAGTCGTGATTGGCCACGAGTGCGGGAAATCGTCCTGTACGAGTTGCGTACAAGTTTTTTCGCAATAAGTGCGGGAAATAGGTGTTTTCCGCACACTATTGCGAAAAACTTATTTTAAGCAAGTATGCGAAAAAATTCATAAATTGATTAAGTTACAGCAATTTTTAAAGTGAAAAAATTAGAACCAAAACTTTTAACATCTTAGCAAAATACGAAGTTCCTTGCTAGCTCATTTTAAAACTGCATTATACACGATTGGGAAAATGTTTTAATATCTGTGACCAAGAGCATTATTTTTTTTTGGTGGTGTTCGAATATTTTGCAAAGTGAACGTTAAAAGGGTGTTTGTATGAAATATTGATTGTTGAGAAAAAAGTGTTCTCTGTAATTTTTAAATACTGCATATTTGCTACTCTGCCTCGAAAGCGATTATGTTTTGAGAGTACCATTTATGAATAGAGTTTTATAAGCAAGTAAATATAAGGAGCACAGGTGTAACTTAAATTAGTGGTCATTTTTGGTCTGAAAAATAATCTTAGTCTATCCCTGTAGACACAAGCCATAATTTTAAATCATGCATAATTATACACTTTAATTTGAAATATACCTGTTTGTTTTAAGACTGAAACTGAGATAGTATTTTTTGTTTCTATTCGTTTAAGTAGTACTTTGCAAGTCTTATTAGATTTAAAACTACTGCTCAGTAACTCTTGAGGCTTTAAAGAATATTTTCCACATATTTCGTGAGCCGGAATTTTTTCCGATTCGCTGTCTATTCTAAGCGGTTGGCTGACAAGAATTTGATTTTTCATAGTAGTTCCTGATGTAAGACTTAATTTTTTAGTTGATGCAGTTACAGCACATAAATTCAAATTGTTATTAATCTTTAGGATTGCCTGATCATCATGCCCTTGTTGTAAAAAATTAGAACTTGGTGATGGAAATGGAATCAACTTCCTCAGAATATCACAAGATATACCTAAAACAGATTATTCATGTATTGGTTAACGTTATGAAAAAATTTGTAAAGAATAAAAAACACCTACAAATAAATGACTCGTTTTCAAAACCTGGAAACCATAGCTCCCTTGAGTTACAGTTACCTCTGTTGGATTGTTCACGTAAACGTAATTCACTTTCACCAGTTTCACCTAAAACAAGGAAAAGTTGAAATAATATACGTTTTTTCTACAATGCAAGCTTTCTAACTGAATCCTGAAAAAATAATAACAAATAAACTTATTAGGAGCTAGTATGTGAAAAATTCGTTGAATGATTCAGTTAATAAAACTAAAAGTTGTCAATCCCTAAGCCAACTAAAAACAAGTTTTGACATTCATACCGAACAAGGAAATATTCTTAACGTGAGGAACTTTTACCTTATTTCAATGAATATTTACTTGGAACTATTTTAGTAACTATTTGCTTGATTTTCAAGATTTATTTTTAATGTCGATGTTACGCAGCTTTGATGAAAGTGTAATAGTTAATTTTTGCACTACAAATAAGCTATATCCAGATACAGAAAGATCATATATATCCTACTTATGTGAGAGGCAATCAAAGATAACTACAGAAATAAGTATTGGAATTCATGAAAATATATTTCAAATATCAATTCAATTTTTGGACTGCTGATTTCAATAAATATGGAAAATTAAAACTACCAGTGATCACCATTGAATTTCGTAAAAACTGACAAAGATTCTAGGGGTAAAAAAAATGTTATAACCACATTTTAAATAACAAAAAACAATGATTTTTAATAAGTTTTATGAATATTTTTTTAACAGAAAGCTTTAAATATACTACTTCTACACTTATCTCAAATAGAGGTATCATTTAGCATTTGGCCATATTCCATATTAAATTTTATAAAAAATTGTTTTAATTTATTTTTATATGAATTCAAGATAAGTTAATGACAAGAAATGCCAAGATATCTTTGATCTAAGAAATTTGTTTGTTTGTAATCACTACGTCAAAAAGAACTGATATCAAGAGAGCATTATTACTCTGCCTGTTAGACATAATGTGTCAGTGAAATATATTTTCACATGAAAAGTTCAATAAATATTTACTTTGTTCTGTAGTAGAGATTTCTTAATACCAAAAAAAATTATGGCAAAAATTATAGGGAATTTCTTAAACAAAGATAGTAGATGTTGAACATGTAAAAGTCAGTATTAAGTATAGAAAGCTTTCAAATAACTT
The DNA here is from genome assembly GCF_000648655.2 of Copidosoma floridanum. Next base: position 104,261 of record NW_019379920.1, read on the forward strand.
TATAGCAAATAAAATGTTAAAAAAAAAAAAAAACATGTTACTTACTAATTTTTAGTCCTTTTTCCGCAACTTTTTTCAAGTTGCATGTTACACATTCGCATTGATCATTATTTCGACCAAAATATTCTTGCCCATAAAAGACGAACAACTCACTATTCTCCTTTATATCTTTGATGCTCCTCAAAGTTACGGTAGTCTTATCATTACTAACATACTCGCAATTAGGATTACAATCATGGTTAATGAATGCTATGGGCCCTAACATTAACATAGGACATCCTTTTCGAGTACTTATCAAAACGGAAAAATCTGCATGATTTTTAACAAAAAACTTCTCTTCTTCAGGATTCATTGTAACAATTCTGCCAAGGATATCTGGAATTATTGTGTTCTTCATAATTTTCTTCTTGGAAATTACCGTAACACCCATACCACGATCTAATGTATATCTAGTACAAGATTGAAGTTGAACAGCTGCTCCAGGATTCATAAATTTTAAGTATTTATGAGCATGACTCATTAGGTCCACAGCTGATGGTATACCAAAAGAGTACAGGAATTTTTGTTCAAATACAAATTTCAGTATGTTTTTAGAAACATCTCTTGTATCTGAATCACTTAAAAATTCCAACATAATTGTTTTTGCAGCTTCTCTTACTTGTGAACTTATAATTTTTTCAGTTACTTTCCTCGTGTAACTGTCAAACAAAGGATCCACGATAACAATTTTGCAGAGATCGTCAATATTACTTAAAATTAGACAGTTCATTTTCATGATTAAGGAGCTTTTTACACACAACAGTAGAGAGAAACAAAGATTTTATCAAATACTTTCGCCGGTATACAACGGGTACTCGCTTTTCGGTCGGCCTATACCGTTGCACCTTTTAGAGGCTATTCACGATTAAAAGACAAAGAGCAGAACGTAAGCATAGACTATAAACATCGAAAGATCAGATCGTTAGAATTTTAGTTACGCCCCTATAAGACAGGGGGCGCTATCAGCATAGATGATTTAAATCACAGTGTTATGATTTTTATGCTAAGTATTATGGATAAAGATATGCTGAGAATATTAGCAGAATTTATTCATGGGGCTAAGCTGAGCATATAATGGTTTATATACTTAGGATCTATAGAGGAATGCAGATCACTTAAGTTAAAATGTATGAGTCTACTAAACTCACAACGTTTTTGGATTTCGTATTTATATATAACCTTATGCATTATTCATAACTATTTGGTTTCCTTCTTATGTAAAACTTTATTTATTGTATTTAAAAAGGGCGCCTTTATACTCCATTAATTTGATTTGTATGTAATGTATTTACGTGTGTAATATAATTTTAATTGTATTTGTGTTATGGCAAAAATGTACTCAAACTGCCAATAAGAATTTTTTTCAATCAAATCACAGTGTTAGGTGAAGACAATTCCAGCAGTGAAAATTACGGCCAGTAACAAAAGTTACTGTCACTAACATACCAATCTATAGAGTGTTGAAGAAGGGAATATGCAGAGAAGGAGGAAGCATTCCAGAGGTTCTCATCGGTGCTCCTAAATGTGGCTAGCAAACTTGCGGGCGATACCGCAAGCGCCAATCCTCACACAATACAGGACACTTCCTGGTCGCATTAATTATTTTTAATAAATATAATAATAACGCAAGCGCCAATCATCAGGCAACTCGAGGCGCTTACTGGTCGCTTACTTAATTTACGATGGATAAAATAACAAGGCAAGCACCAATCCCCATACAACTCGGGGTGCTTACTAGTCGCTAACTTGATTTATAAGAAATACCATAATAACGCAAGCACCAACCACCAGGTAATCCGAGACGCCTACTAGTAGCTAACTTAATTTATAATAAATAGAATAAAACGCTAGTACCAATTACCAGGCAACCCGGAGTGCTTACTGGTGGCTTACTTAATTTACAATAAATAAAATAAAAAGGCAAGTGACAATAAGCAGGCAACCCAGGATGCTTCCTGGTCACTTTAATTATTTATAATAAATATTATAATAATGCAAGCGCCAATCACCAGGCAACCCGGGCTGCTTACTAGTCGTTAACTTAATTTGCAATAAATAAAACAAAAAGGCAAGTGGCAATCCCCACACAACCCAGGACGCCTTTTAGCCGCTTACGCAATTTACAATAAATAGAATAAAGAGGAAAGCGCCAATAACCGGGAAACCCAGAATGCGTCCTGGTTGCTTTAATTATTTATTATGAATATAATAATAATGAAAGCACCAATCATCAGGCCACCCAGGGTGCTTACTGGTCGCTAACTTTATTTATAATAAATATAACAATAACGCAAGCACTAATCACCACACATCCTAGGACGATTGCTGGTGGCATTATTTATCATTAAAAAGAATCAAATAATAATTCAAGCGTAAACTCCGATCAATAAGTAGTGAGTTGTTAGTGGCCTAGAGGCTCTGGTGATGAGCACTCGCGTTATTACTTAGTAAATTTTATTAATTATTACAGCGACCAGTAAGTGCCCCGGGTTGTATGAGGATTGGCGCTTGCATTATAAATAAATAAATTTTATTAATCAATAAGGCGACCAGTCAGCGCCCCGAGTTATGTGGGGATTGGCGCTTGCCTTATTATTTTATTTCTTGTAAATTAAGTAAGCGACCAGTAAGTATCTTGGGTTGCCTGGTGATTGGCGCTTGCGTTATCATCATATTTTTTATAAATAATTAAAGCGATCAGGAAGCGTGCTGGGTTGTGTGGGGATTAGCGTTTGCGTTATTTCATGTAATTTTTCTAGTCACATTGGGGAGCACAGATAAAACCCTCTGGAATTTCCTCTCCTTCTGTGCTTATTCGCTTCTCCAACACTATATAGATTAGTATGTTAGTGACAGTAACATCCATGTTACTGACCGTAATTTTCACTGCGAGAATCCTCTTTACCCCACACTGTTAAATCATCACTAAGAGCGCGTAGTGGCCGAAGGTTGACACCAGGGCTTGGACAGGCAGCCTGGGCAGGCCCTAGCTAGTACTATAGTAAGTTTATTGAAAAGGCATGGCCAGGCCCTGATGTTGGTATACAATATACATACATGTATATACATAACCTATCATCCTTAGAGGGTTCGAGGCACGATACATACACACACATGTATATGTCTATACAAATACATAATTTTATAAAACTTTGTTTTGTTTATTCTTCCACATTTTTTTTGTTTATTTATACATTGAACGAATAATAATAAGTGATTAAGTTTAACAACTAAAAAAAACATCTGAGAAAATGCGTAAGCTTTACACTTTAAAGTAGGTTTCGATATAAAATATACATGTAACATATGTATAACACAAGATTATTTTATAACTTATGATTAACCTCTAGCTCTAACCCCTACTCTTTACACAGCTTACTCTATTTACTGTACAGTAGATGCATTCATATCTTATGGACTAAGAGCTGGGTTTGAGTGGATGGGTAAATTGCTAAATCGTCGCTAATTTGTCAAATAGTAAGAGAACTCATGGTTTGTGGAGATTTAAAGTATTTGGCGATATCTATTATTGATAACGAGTTAGGTTGCTTTGAAAAAAGTCCTTGGGTGTCAATTGGTAAAGTAGCTGTCACCTTGTCTAATAGATAGAGGATAAAAAGTTGACAAAAAAGTGACATTAGTGGCAAAATAAAACCTACAGTACTAGCCGAAAATTTACCGCCAAGTTAGGGTACCCTACGTACAAACGACGAAACAGCCTACACTTTACCAAACGTTTTTTTACAATAATATATGCTCGAAAACAAAACGGCGGCAACTTTTGGCACATATAAGAGTGCTGTTTTATTAATGCGCAATGCTTATTATACCTACTGACTGACGTAAGACAGGTAATTTACTCCTCCAATATAGACCAAAAAATGCCACCACACTATTATTAAGCATATATTAGTGTAAAAAAACGTTCAGTAAAGTGGCGGCTGTTTTAGGCGCTTGTACGTGAAATAATACCCTAGCTTAGCGATCAATTTTCGGCTAGTACTGTAAATGTAATTTTGCCGCTAATGTCACTTTTTTGTCAACTTTTTGTTCTATATCCTTTGGACCAGGTAGCAGCTATTTTGCCGTTCGACACCCTAGGAGTCTTTTCAAAACAACGTTACTTGTTATCAATAATAGATGTCGCAAAAATACTTCGGATCTCTATGAATCATTAGTTTTCTCAATATTTGACAAGTTAATGGCATTTCGCAATTTACCAACCCACTTAACCCCAGCTCTTAGTCTATGAAATATATATATATATCCTGGCTAGGGCTTGATAATAGCCTGGAATGAAACTCATTACACTGTGTGGTGATTTCTACATTTAAGGCTAGCCAGGCTGTGACATCGATGTAAGGTTGCCTGACCAGGCCCTGGTCTTAGCCTTTGGATCTAGTTCTTATCGGGTTGTGAGTTGGCACGCGGGAGACTGTGATTCGATTCCAGGCCACTATGACTTTTTTGGGCAAACACTTCTATAAATTTTTACATGTGCTTTTTTACCACCGCAATACTCCTCGTGCCTTTTTCTTGTCCCTTTCTAAAGTGCTCAGTGCCCAGAGTAGTGCCCTTATTAGGAGTTAGACTATAAGTAATTGGTGATGAAAGACAACTATTTCCTGCAAAAAGTGATCTGAATGTTTTTTGCCGTGGTTATCTAAAAAATGAAGGGCCTTTACATGCAAATGCGATAAGAGAGAGGAATACAAAAATAACTGAAATAAGAGCAAGGAATAAGAAAATAACGCAAATCAGAGGAATATTAGCGGGAGAAAACGGAATAACACGTAGTACTGTACTTTACGTTTTTGAAAACATTACGCTGACAGCCTGATTAATAAACCAAGAGCTGAGGCTGAAGGGTGGTCAAAATTTTAACCAGCCGCCACTCTCACTAAAATTGAGGAACCTTATGATTCGTGGAGACCCGAAATATTTTGGTCATAAATCATAGTGGTAAAGAATTATGTGGTAATTATAGTAGTGCCGTATGGTCTTTTTTATTAACTAGCCACAACTTATACCAATGTATAGAAAATAAAAAGTTGTCAATGGAAGTGCCATTTGCGGCAAGATTAGAATGCATCTTGTACCCGAAAATCGACCTTCACTTTGACTATTTATTTTGCAAATATCTTGCAAGCTATTGATCTGCAAATAAAAATTCAAGTGGAGGGTAAATCCAGAAGTAAGGCAAAATCGTTCACGTCCTGAATAGTTGTATATATTGATATTCAATACTTGTCGGTGCTAAATTCACTTATCTTCTCGAGGCTTAGAAAAACCGCCACCTTATTAAAATTTTAATGAGCTATTGGCGCTGTCAGCGTTGTTCGGACCCCAACATAAGACGAGGATGGATAACATAGAAGGAAGTGTGGCTGAAGGCTGAAGGGGCCTTAACACTTTACATGCAAATGCAGTAGGGTAAGAGCCGTAGAGATATATGAATAGATTGCGCCAAACCCACATGACCCTGTACTAAGCTGTATTCCATGGTGCGAGAGAGACCGCTGTATAATTACCATAGAGACCCTGTGGAAACTATGCAGCGTTCTCTTTCGCACTAATGAAAACATCACCTGACAGGGTTATGTGAGCTTATAGCTCTCTATTCGTATATGTGTATGATAAAAGCCAAGAATAAAGAAATATGGGAATAAAAAGAATATCAGCAGAAATAAGCTGGATACGCAGAAAAATATATTATTATACAACACTTTTTTTAAACATTAGGGCGACAGCCTTACTGATGTTTTCAAAAA